>CBVK0100804818.1:0-26770 GCA_900067695.1 Picea abies
TGGAGGAAGAGGGGACCCATATATCTCCCTTTCTCTTTGGTGTTTTCCCAATAATACAATCATATCCATTGGTGGCATGAGTGTTGTTTATTTCAGATTTTAATGTTCTTATGCACTCTAGTTTAGTTTCTTTTATTGTTCTTATCTTAGTTCTTTGTTTATTATTTATGTTTGATGTTTCTAACTCTTTCATTCACTTCTCTCTTGCCTAGCTAACCCAACTGGGCTTATAAGCATCCCTATTTTTCTCATTCAGGTGACAAAAGGGGTGCAACAGATTGGCAACTCCACTGGGGTAAGGTATCAATTTCCTCCCCTATTTGGGTTATTTTAGCTCTTATTTTTGTTTATTTAACTTGCAGGAAGCATAACCAGCCCAAGCCTGCCTGCAAAAAGCCAAGTTCAAAGATGAGCTAAGAGAATTTCATCTGAAATTTTCTTCACAACCGTGTAACAGAAGTGCACAGGTTTTTTGACCCACAGACGCGTCTTCAGTGCACCTACGCTAAACCCACTATTTTTCTCAGTGCATTCTACACACCTATGCCAAAGGGTCATTTTTTAATTGTGCATTGGCACCACATATGCCTCTTTCTACTTTGTGACCCATGCATCTGCTCAAAAAATCACACATTGTAAGGGTTTTTGTGATTTTTGGAGGGCCCGTAGCCTTCTTAAGCTTGATTCTATGCAAATTTTAATATGCACCACACTTAGATTCCATCTCCACATGAAGGGATAGTCAAAACATAGGCACTTAGGGGGTTAAAATCATTATTTTTCCTCTTTTTGATTTCATTTTGCCACATGGATGGCTTGCTTTGATTAAGGTTTAAGTTGGAATCATTCTATATCACATATTAAACCTGCATTGGGACCAAAAATTGGATAACAATCATTGAGTATGGTCTTCTCTCGCTCCCTAAAGCGATCTTGAGAATCAGAAAGAGATTGAGGGAAAATTTCATCTCCCTTAAAAAGAAAAAATCTTTAGGAGAGGACAACAGCCCCCCTTAGGACTCCTATTAGTTCATGTTTCAAACACATAGTAAGATTGTAAGGGCCCATACATTCCCACATGCTACAAAGATAGGATAGTGTTGAAATTTACTTTCTTAGAGTAAATCACTAGGGAAGTTTAAAGGTTTTGTAACGGTCCCATACATGCCCACATGTTGACAATCTAGGATAGTTTTTGAATATTTCTTAGATTAAATCACACTAGGGAGTTAAAGGATTAGTAGGGACCCATATGTCCACATGATATTTCTTTAGGGACTTTAAAAATTCTGCAAGGTTGTACCAATGGAATTTAGTTAATTAGGTAATCAAGACTTTTAAGGACCACATGAAGTCCACATGCAACAAGGTGACACCTAATTTATTAAAAACGTTTGGCACACTTTCACTTGTTCACACACAAAGTCACTACTCACTCACATAGTTTTTATCTCAAAACATGGAGGTTGAATTAATTTTCCTCCAAAGGGATTATGAAACACCCCACCCTTTTCGTAACGAAACTATCCACTCCCACTTAATGTCAACGAGATTGGTTCACACCCCCAATCTCTCAAACAACCACATATAATTTTTTTCTAAAAACTCACTAAGTTTCCTCCACAGGAGGTGCCAACAATTTTTTTTTAGTCTAGGTAGGATATCAAGGATAGGCATCTGAATAACTCCATGTTATCTGGTTCTCACATCTTCAAACAGTAGAAGTTGTCAAATAGGGAACTTTAAAATCCTCCAAGTCAAGTGTTCCTAACACAATAAAGCAGGGCGATACCCTTGAAGGGTCAAAGGCTGAGGTCCGGTTTCTCTGTTCACCCCCCCTTCAGGCACCCACCTCTTGGACGAGATCTAGTCCGTGACCCATTTATTAGGCCGAAAATATAAATGTCACACTTTGACCGAGGTACCTAGTGACCAAATTTTGGGACATCTACCCAGGTGGCTATTGTGGGCTACAATTTCAACTTGATCGAATTTTGTGTGGCTATTGGGAAATATTGCTAGCTCTTTCAAGATATGCACCCTCTACCCCTCATTATAACTGATTACTTTAGCCTTCACTAGTTCCTCTTCTGGTGGCTTCAGACTCCACTATTGAGTGTTATTGGAAGGTCCAGTTCTATTTGAGAGGAAGGACATTACGTCTTTCAGGACATAAGAATTTGTTTTTCTTTGTTCTCTCACGTGGAGAAAACCCACCTACCCACATATATGCTTATGTATCAATTGATTTATGTATGATGTTCATGTTATTACATGCAATTGTGAATAATATTGTGAAAGTCCAAAAATTATAAAGGCTCTTGTTCATTTATCCGCTCTCATCACCATTCACACACATCCACTTTACTAGTCGGACATCATAGGGGACCCACAAAATCCATGTCATTCCAAATGCTTGCTAAATCTCCCTCCCATTCTAGGGGGAGTTTCTAGTCTTTCCAACTCATCGGCTCCACCTTCTTACACTCTTGTGAGTGCTACTGTCTTAGGATATGCTTTGCTCAGTTCCACTTTACTTGGGTCCACTTCCCAAGATCAACCATCCACCCACTTTCCTCTATAAGGAAGTAGGGGGCACACTTCCTCCCTAGGAGGAAGCACAACCCCACCTATCCCCCCTCATAGGTCAGGGACACACATCACTCACACCATGGCTGAAACAAACCCACTTTTGAGGTTAGGCACACAAAACATTCCCACCATAGTTGGAACTAATATTCCACCACAACCCTAGATGCCATACTTGGCTTCCCTCAAGATACTATATCTAACTAATCTCACCAACGATCCTATATTGCATGAACCCACATGGCCTGCCTTGCCTACCAAATGCCCTTCAGACATTCCCAATTTTGAAGGAAAAGCAGGAGACGAACCAACCAACCATATCATGAACTTCCACTTATGGTTCTCTTCAAACAACATCATGGATGAATCTATCTGATTGAGGTTATTTCAGTGAACACTCACTGACCCATCAGCCAAATGGTATGCAGAAGAAAAGTCGGGGTCCCATACAACCTTTGAATCTTTGGCCAAAGAATTTTTGACCTTCATTCAACTTCCAATCTGTCATGACAATGGTCTTGAACTACTCTCAGAGTTTAAACAAACCTCCGCTACACACAATGCCAACCACATTCACGAATGGCGTCAGCAATGTAGTCTATGCAAAGAAGAATCCACTAAACAACAATGCCTTATTGGTTTCTCAAATCCCTTGTTTCCCTCCTTACCAAAGACGTGGCCGCCACCTTCCCTCAGTATGAAGAAGAAGCCATCATCAAGGCTCAACAGTTCAAACTCATTTATTCACAGTGAGGATATTTATATACAGTACTACCTGACGCCCTGAAACCCATGCCATTTGGCCAAGACAAACCTGGGATGTCTCACTCAATGAATGGATTGATTGGTACCACCACACACCACGCTCCACACCTCTAGAAACCACCTATGTATGGAGAACCTCAATATCCATCTATATATGGAGGACCCACTTATTTTACTCCTCCCCTTTATCAACAACGGTATCATGTTCCCCGCTCCTCCACCCATAAGCGGACCCTGTCGGCCCCCATGACGTGCCCAACTCTTCAACCTAGTTATGGAAACACCTCTACCTCTGCTTACACCCTAAGCACTATTGAAAGCACTTCCCCTTCCTATGTACCCTATGGATCATTAACACAACATAATCCATACTTCCCATTTCCTGGTCCTCCCCAACCCATTGTTTCCCCACAAGGAAAACCACATGCTAGGATTAATTTTGTTCAGCCCTCTCCCATTCATCAATATCAAAATTTTGAACAGATGAATATAGCTAATTCGACCCATCAGTCAAACAATGCTAAAATGAAAGGAAAAAACCAAAACAATAATAATCCTAGGCCATGAGGAAACCAGAACCACCTCGAGCAGAACCAACTTGTTGGGGAAAACTAGAATTAGGGGAACCAGAACCCTGAGGGGGGAAATAACAATAAATGCCAAGGGAAGAACACCAACAATCTTCGGAAAAACTTCCCTTGTTCCCTTTTTGGAATGTATGGTCATTATGCTCACCATTTCCCTAAAATTGATGACTTCAAATGGATGAAAGAGTCTGGAAGTGAACCACATCCCCCAACACCGCCTGTCCCCTAGTAGGCCCCACAAAAATATGTAAAACAACCACCCCCTGTTGTACTAGAAAACCCTATTCCACACCAAGGGGTGATGAACACCCACTAAGAGATGCATCCAATCCCACCACAGATGGGTCAGTATCCAAACCAGGATACTCCTACCGATTTCACTATCCTCCTCACTAGTGAGGAGGAAGTCCTTCTACAAATGTGTAGTCGTCAATACAGTGCACCCTTTGACCCTACTTCCACTACCTCAGAATCCACCCCAGTCTTAACCGACCCACCTTTGATGATCCCTCACCCTAATACTGACACACCCCACTGTATTCCTCACATCCCATTGCGACTAAATGTCATCAACCCTTAGGCTAGGGAGACCGACAATTATAGTTTGGTCGATGACTTGGCATAATCCTCGGCTACCATGTTAATATTAGAAATTCTTCAAACCTATCTGACTCAACATAATTCATTAATTTCTACAATGGGGGCAGTCGACCCTACTAATACTCAACTAATCACCTTTAATCTCAATAGTGGGGAACCTTGTCCCCCCACTTTGGTAAATTTTCAAATATCGGTTAAAATCTGGAACATCATAGTTCACCGCTACATTATTGATGAAGGTGCATCCACATGCATCATGTCCAAAACCATCTGGAAGAAACTTGGCTCTCCTGAGCTCATACCATATGCCATTACTCTAAGGGATAATGACGAACAACCTTCCTCTCCCTAGGGACTCTTCCAAAATGTCCCCATTGAACTCAGAGGCAAAACTATCCTCATTGACATTGAAGTTATCGATGCTCCGCTCAACTACAACATCTTGTTCAAACGTAGCTACATGTATGTGATGAAGGTTGTGGCCTCTTTTGTGTTTCGCACAATGATGTTCACTCACAACGAAAAGATCATCACTATTGACCAAGTGTCACATTATGAGCCCAACCCCTCCGCCAACATCGATAACATCTTACCTCTTGTTCACACTAATTCTGAGGCCTACCCACTTATCTCAATGGGTCTCAGAATTTTTAAAGACCCATCCTTTCTAGGAACATACCATGGAGAACCTTTGCTCATCCATCCCTCAGTAGAAGTATGTGTCATCTCATCCAACGGAACATAAATTGGAGATACCCTTCCTATCACAGAGGCCTCATTACTATCTGACGTCACACTAGTCGCATAGCTCCTTCCTCAAAAATCCCTTACGAACTCCCCAGTTACCCACGTTCCTGACTATACCCTCCCCCAAGGCCACATTCCAGTTTGGGAGACAGTTCCCCAAGCCATCACCCAAATCCCCTTCTTTTACCCCCCACTGGGCATACAAGTTTTCTAGGTAGCTGCAATGGTTACCCTTCCTAATGTGGTGTTGGCAATCCAACTATGGTATCTACATCCACCAACAATGGTTCCTCAACCATCTCTCCCTCCTCAAACTAAAGGAATCTCGATGTAGATTCCAATACTTACCCCAACCACACAACCCTTACTTACAATAGCTCCTACCACCATGACAACTGGGGGCATATGAAATAAGAAATATCCCACCGCTCCAATACCCCCACGTGTACAACCGCCTTGTGCACCATGTGAGAAATATGGACACCTCACCAACAAATGCCCATCTCTACTTGAGCTATGTAATATAATTCAACTCCCTTGAGCACCAACATCGCTCATATCTTCATCAAGAATTGTTGCTATCTCCCCTAACACAAGTAGCAAAGGACTGCGAACCAAATTCGCATGTGCCATCTATTCAGAATATGTCCATTATACACACCATTGTCCAATGCTACCTCAATTTTGATAGACACTAACAACAGTATGCCAGAGATTTCAGCAGGAACCCACTCCATCCACATCATCTCAAACACATGTCACTGACATCCATTATGTCATGACCTCAGTCAATTAACGCATGAGATGCCCTTAATCTCTCTGTGGATCATTAGATCATTTCATATACCAATGTCCTATGATAATTGAATACAAGAATTTTCAAATGACCTTGATTCAAAATCCTACACCCCCCTTGGGAAGAATCGATGATTAACCCTACTCCATCAGTAGAGGTTACTCATATATTTTTTTTGGAGCCTGAGGCACTCCCTACTCCTCCATGGTTCTTGGATGATTTAAACAAGGATTTACCCCCAAATACCCCATATTCTCCAGTTCATTTCCCCACGAAAATTTTATGCTCGACTACCATTTTTAACCCACAGTATCTTGATATTTGTTTTATGTAGAGTGAACCATTGCAATCCCCTTGCATCACCTCCCCTACTTATTCATCGCCAGAATACAACAACATGGTGAAAATCATCAATGTCACTCCTCTAGATCCCCTATATTCTCGACAGTTCCACTACGACGAAGACATCCTTGAGGAATTAACTAAACCCGATTGCCCATGGGATGCGCTCCACCACAAAGTGCTCTTTCTTTCATAGGATTCCTTCATGCCTCCTAACCAAAACCCCATATAAGTAGTCAAAACCAAATATTTTCTCCCCTTGTGCATGTGAGTCTTTTGATCCGTCGTGCACTGGGGGGCCCACACTCACAAAATCCCCTGTACGATCATTCGTACCGCACCTACCAAAAAAGAAAACCCTAATTCCTATGTAGGAGGATACAACAACTAACCTGAAGCTTGATGCTCCTGAATCAACTGACTTGATCTCCCAGAATCTCCAATTCTCCTCTAAAATCACTCGTTCACTCAATAAGACAACAAGTACAAATGCAGGTGGCATTGTGGGTCCTATAGCTATATATAGTCCATTTTTCCAAACTTCTAGACTCAATTTTGAGAGATCCGAGCATCCATTTTTCGATCCATATTTAGCCACAGGATTAGGATCCCACCACCTCCGCCATTCCATTCCTTGGGCCACTATCCATCCTCATCCCCTGGGGGGAATTTTTCTCATATTACACTCAAGTACGCATTCTTATATTCACACATTATTGAATAATTGTTATATGATCTTTCTCTTCAAATATTTTTAGGTCAGGTATTCAGTTTTCATGTGTCCATGTACTTGATCATTATACATCAGCAGTATCCCTTCAGGTATATCATTGACACTGGTATGTAGTCATTCCTCTGAATATCACATTGAATCTTCGAGTAACACCCTCCGATATTTTCCTCTAGGATCCCTATATCCATCTCTACAGTACTGTAACCTCCACTACATTTTGGTACTATCACTCGGTAGCACTCTCCCCCACATGAGTTGTTCCATTCATAGTTCCCCTTAGCACTTTGAAACTCATGTTGTTTTCACCCTTTAGGGATGGGAGTCTCGATTGTCTTACTCATCGTCGAGAATCAGCCACATGCCCTTCTCCTCATTTGTCTAGCCTACCCAATGGACTCCCAGGTTACTTCATGATGGTTCTATTTTGACTGCACCCCTGTAGTGTCATTAACCATCCATTTCATCCACCATCAGTTTGCCCATCTGCAGATTGTCCTCCATATGTTTCCCTAATACAAAAACTCACCTATGGGGCCCCAACCCTCCATTTGTTTTCCAAGAAACTTGCACCATCATTAGGCCAAGCCATATTACACTCGGGCACCCGTTTCCTTATCTACATAGTTATCCCAACTTATTTTTTATTCTTTTGGTAATTGTACAAACCCCTTTTCCCACATTTACATAGCTTTCTCTTGTCTCCTCTAGCGACCTTCCTTTTCCAACAAAGAAACCCTTGTCGCCCTTGGTTGGGAAATTTTTCACTTCCTTCCATCAATGACATTATCCATAAGCCCCGAGGATATTACATCCCATACCCCTTTTTTGATCTCTGCGTTTGTCCACTTTGTCATGCCTCTAGCACAATTTACCCTCGTCTAGTCATCCCCCTAATGCTAGATTTAGTTTCACGGTTGTTTCCATAGTACATCTACCACCAGCCAAGGGTAGTCTCGAGTCTCACTACCTCTAGACTTCATCCATGTTACTCCTCAGTTCCTGATTTCATTCATTGGATTTCACTAAGCCCTCCGCTTCTCGAAGTCATGTCTCCCTTTCTATTGACATCAACACAATTTCTAGATGGGTGACAATATCTTGACTCTCATTCCCTTCAAAATGAGAAGTCTTGAATGGCACAGAGAGAACCATCATCACTCGATGCTATTGTTGACCCCCATGACATTTGACTTTAACACTTTATCATGTTGCGGTGGGTCTTACTTTGCGACTATTGTAGTTGTTTTTATATTTTTTGAAGACCTATGAACATTTTTAGGCCATCAATCCCTGCGAATCAACGACACTTCTTAGCTATCATCACCTCTTTTCATAATTTTTTCACCATTAGAATTGTCCTCTGATATTATCAACACACCCGTGAGGGCACTATAGTCATCTCCACCAACACACAACTTCAGTTAATGTATTACACATTTTTGAGTTACATGAGATGAGCATGGGGCATGTCCACCATGTTTGTACACGGTTTTATTTTTTACATCTTGCAAAATGTTTGGGTCCTACAGGTTCCCCTCTCCCTCCAACGGGTCCCTCTTGACACTCTAATTATCACTTTTCCTTAAAATGGTACTCTCAGTAGAAGAAACATTGATGAATTTCAGCTATATGTATGCTCCTAACCTCATCCATCAAGGGGCATCTATTATCACTGAAATTTTGTCCGCAAATGGTTACAGGAATCCAACATCTCCAAACATCTATTAGTTCATCAATGGACCAAACAATGCATTTCCCAAAGGTCCAAAACTATAAAACCAATAATAAAATTAGCATGTGCTAAGACTACATAGGTAGTACGTGCACATGCGCCATCCATAAATGCAAGAAAAGGGCACATGGACACGATGCATGACTGTGGATGCAAAATACCATGCACCCCTCAGAACGATGCTTTTATGATTTTGGTCAGCCTTCCACCCACTTCTGGTTCAACTTCCAAGTCGATTTGACACCCAAATCTCGGCTGAATCTGACTGGGGGCTAGTCAAACACCTAAGGGTTCCCTAAAGGGCCCCTTGTTCACACCACAGGCTGGTTGAATAATTCCTCAAAGCTATGCTATAAAAATAGGCCATGGATGCACTATATTTCCAAGGAATTCATTTGTATTGTTATTCTTCTTATATTCTCTTGGAGAGTCCTCTTTCCTCATCAAGAGTATACAAGCACCATTCCTTTTAGCCATTCATCTCACCTCTTGAGTGAATGTGCTTTGGATTATCTTCACCATTTCATCCTAGTTTTTTACTTGTAAGAAGAGGTCAATATTTTTGGGTCAAAGAGCCCTCCCTTAGAGGAAGAGGGGACCCATATATCTCGCTTTCTCTTTGGTGTTTTCTCAGTAATACAATCCTATCCATTGGTGGCATGAATGTTGTTTATTTTCGATTTTAATGTTCTTATACACTCTAGTTTAGTTTATTTTATTGTTCTTAGATTGATTCTTTGTTTATTCTTTATGTTTGATGTTTCTAACTCTTTCATTCACTGTTGTCTTGCCTAGCTAACCCAATTGGGCTTGTAAGCATCTGTATTTTTCTCATTCAGGTGACAAAAGGGGTGCAACACATCTGAACAAATTTAATGTTTTTTAATTTCCGCATGAACAATTATTCTGTGATTCAAATATAATATTATAATTGTTGTTTTGGTAAATGGTAAGAGTTTAAAAAATAACTAACCTTTGAAATGCTAGATTCTCCTCAAATGTCTTCTCAATGTTTCTCCCTTGTTGCTTGCTCCAAATACTTTAGTGAATACTTCCCAATATATCACACAATGTAAAACGATAAAACAATATTGTGTATATATAACACAAATGATATAAATTATTGTTAGTATAAGGAATGTGGGATAAATAAAAATTAGGCATATTGTCTACATATATACCTAAAATTGTATGGATCATCAATATGTTTAATGAATGTGGGATAAATAAATAATGATAAATATTGTATTTAACATGTAAATAACAAAATAAAAGAGTAAAAGTTGTTTTTAATTTTTAAGGGAAAATAAGATAAAAAAAAATGGGGGAAAATTTTGGAGGGGAAAATTTGAGGGAGAAATTTTGGAGGGAATATTTTGGGGTGAAAATTTGAGGAATATATTGTCGGGGCAGATTTTGGAGGGAAATATTTTATTTTATTTTCGGGGGGGATTTCAAGGGAAAATATCATTATGTAATTTATAATAATGTCATAGGGAGGGTGATCATTTGTATCATTCTATGTTCTTAGAGAGAAGGATGGCTTCGTCGGAGAAAGAAGATTTTATTTCTGAGACATCCACAAATTGTTTGCATACCTCATATGTTTGGACTAGGAAATGTGATAAGAATGTTTGTAATGCAAAATCATTATTTTTATCATAGTGTAAGCAATTTTATTCAACATGTTGCACATGAAAGTCCTAAATCAAATGACTTTGAAGGCACCGATGATGAAGAGGAGGAATATGATGGTGATAAATCTATTCATCAATTTAATAGTAATCAAAATAATCAAAATGTAGGTCAAATTGGAGACTATGATCAAAATTTAAATGATTGGGATGAAATTTTTCCTTCAAGTGAGGAGTTTCAAGGTACCGATGACGATTTCCAAGGAAGCAATGAATATGATGGAGAATTTCCCTCAAGTGGAAATTTTAAAAGAAATGAAGATGATTATGACAATGGAGGACACTTTGTCATGAGTGGGGAATTTAAAGACAACAATGTTGGTGATGATGAATTTACTCCAAGTGGGGATTTTGAAGGTAATGATGAATATTTTCCTCCAAGTGAGGATTTCCAAGGCACGAATGAAGATGATGAAGAATTCCCACCAAGTGGGGATTTTAAAAGCAATGATGACGATTATGGAAATGTTGGACAGTCTTTCTTGAATGAGGAATTTAAAAGAAGCAATGTTGGTGATGATGATTTTCCTCCAAGTGAGGATTTTCAAGGTACCGATGAGGATAATGAAGATTTTCCTCCAAGTGAGGATTTTCAATCCAGTAATGAGGATGATGAAGAATATCTCTCAAGTGGAAATTTTCAAAGTAGTGAAGATGATTGTGCCATTGGTGGACACTCTTTCCCGAGTGATAAATTAAAATGAAACAATCTTGATGTTGATTTTTCTCCAAGTGAGGATTTTCAAGATACTGATGAAGATTTTCAAGGAACTAAGAAGGATGGTGAAAATTTTCACTCAAGTGGGGATTTTAAAAACAATGAATATGATTATGTCAATGGTGGACACAATGTTGATGATTATTTTCCTGCAAATGATTATGTTGATGATGATGTTGTCAATCATTCAACTGCAACAAATCAAGGTGATCGACATTCTCTAGTTCAATATCTTGACAATGTTTTTCTTGATACTCCTTGTCGTGATAAGGAAAATCCTTCTAGTGAGGATTATGAAATAGTGGAAACATTGCAAAGAAACATTGTGTCTAGGACAAGGAATAAACCTTTTTATATCAATCCAAATTAATCTAGTTATACAAGGTCTAGAAAATAATTTATCACTAAATCAATTTCCATAAGTGAATTTATTTCAAGTGAATGTTGTCAAAAGATTTGTTTGAAAATAATGGAGTACATGTATGGCTTGAATAAAAGGAAGACATATTTTTCAATGAATAATAAAATGAAAAATTCATATTTTATGGGGTGCATTATATCCACCAATACAACATATGATTATCACATTGGTAATATTTTACTTTGTAGAATGGATTTCAAACAAATTCATTCAATTGGTAATATTCGTCTATCAAGAATCCAGACAAGGTTGGAAAACAATCCTTCATTTTATTCAAAGGTACATCATGGATGAGAGAGTGGTCCAATGACCAACAATACATTGTCATGGATGCATGATTTATTTTCCAAACGTGGAGAGTTTATATCAGATAGAGACATAATTAATATTCCGGATAATTTCTCAAGGAGGGAAATCTACAAGTTGTACATAGGATATGTTGAAGTTGTTGAAGGAAATGGTAATTATATTACATATGCATATTTTACAATAATATGGAGGAAGCAATTCAACAATGTACGTATTTTTGAGAAGTCAAGGATGGGGATTTGTAGTATATGTGCTACTCTTAAATCAAGAGCAGATAAATATGAAGGAGTAGAGAAAAGGTATATATTTACTATTTTTTTTTCAAGGATGCCCTTAAGAGATGGAATCTTCAGTGGTCAATTTTATGTTTTCACCTTGCGAAGGACATGAAATCTCAAGCTCGGTGACCACTTATGTCAATTTCTAGTTTTGAATAATATTGTTGTAAAAGTGTATAGGGAGAACCAATAGTCGTTTGTCTCTCTTCATGCTTTAACTTGATGGTTTTATTAAATTACTCAAGAAAATTATATTTTGTATGCACTCGGTGACTCATTGAAGAGGGTGTTTTCTTTTATAATTTATGTTGTCAAGCTTGGTAATCACCTTGGATATTTTACAAGATTTTTAATTGTAGATTCTAATTGTTAAAGGGTGGAGCTACAATAAACCCTTAAGGTCTAATTTAGTGTCTAAATGGATCGAATTGATGAACTGTTAGAGTTACCAAACACTATAATACTCTCTTCTATAGGAAATAAAGTAACAAATTACATAGAAACTCTCACTAATGTTCTAACCTATTTACAATATTCAAAAGAAAAAATCAAATGCCTCCAGCTTGGATCACAACTCCAACAAGAAAAAATACAATGCATGAATCACCATCCTGAACTAGTTCATTTTAGGTGCGTGATAGCCCATTGGGAAGGTATATCTAAGGAATACACATGTTTCCATCACACTCTGACTCCATCTAGAGTGTGACTATGGAGAGCCCAAAAAAACATTTTTAGGGCCTCAAAATTACCCCATAAATTTAGGACTTGAAAATATAGAAAAACAATGCCAAGATGAAAAATGTATGTGAGCTAGTTGGAAGAGGGCTTTGGCCATTGATATCCACCTCGATCATGTATATAATTTAAATCCTCATTCTAGACAATCTCTTCCTCGAAATTATCATACAAGTTTTCATACCTAGTTTTCAGATGGAGATGGATCCAACCCAAGAGATTCAAGAAATATATTGATGACTAGTGTTTATCATTGGATTGTTACCAAGATAGTACTTGATGTAAGAGGCTAAGTACGATATGGAGACTCAAATCCCAATAAAATACTTGGTTGTACAAGGCAAGGCCATATCATGGAAATGTCCATTGGAACCTAAAATGGAATGCATTGCATGACCTTGGGTTCTTAACAACATGTTCCTTGGACAATAATTAAAATACTTGGGTGTGTATTAACTTGGATTCCCCCTATGTTGAAAGAAATAAATATCCAAAATAACCAAGTATTAGGGCCTCTATATTTTTGGACCAGTTTCTTCCCTTAAGTTAGTGATTCTAGGAGATACATACCTGCGATTCATTAAAGTTAATAGAACATGGCATGTGATTAGACTTGAAATTTATATCATGTTTGGAAAATAAAAAAGAAATATTTTTCTAAGAATGCACAACATTTCAACTCTAATACTTGCCATTATGGCTCTCTATTATGTCCACAATTGCACTTGTATATCCAAATGCATGTTTCCAAAGTGGAGATGGATGTGGTGCATTTGCACCAGTGATTAGTAATATTTTTGGGCTAAGGCTCCATTTTCCATGTGAAAGGATTTCCTACTATGCAATACGTATCCCACTTGGCCCACTCTCAATGTTTTGATGCTAGTGACCATTGGTACAAAGTTGGTTGTGTTATTCAAGAATTTTAGCAATGGCATGGAAGCTAATCTTTTCTCCAAGTTCCAAAAGTTCCTTCATTTTACAAGTTTCCTATTATTTCTATGGTTATATCTAAATCAAAATTCCATGTGAAGCCCAAGTAGGGAAATGATAGATGGGATCCCATTTATGGTGATTCTAATATCACAATGAAAGGATGGGAACTAATACATGATAAAAAAATCCCCTCCTCTTGACACATATTCTATTGCCATAATTGACTACTATGACTTTCCTTGCTACCTAGTATGTTTAATTACTCTTTCAAGATTTTGTTTTAGATATTTTTTTTATTAGTTTTCATTCTCCTAATGACTAACACAATCTTTAGCATAATCATCATCATAATTACTCATCAACATCAAACAAACAACAACTCCAATTCATAGAATATATATATATATATAGATATAGATATATAGATATATGAATTTGAGTCATATATAACCATCTCAAATGTATATTTTTTACAAAATGGCACATCATACCCAACATAAAAAAACAACAAAAAGATCCCAACCATGGAAGAATGATATATGGTCCCCTAGACAGAAAATGACACTCATTGGTGGCTCATTGACTGCAACTATCCGGTGCCTCGAATAATTTGATGTTTCTCCGCTTACTCGAAGAAAGAACTTAATTCATTTTTCACTTAGGTGTGGTTCATGTCTTTGGAGACTGGACAATGAAACAACATTCTTATAATTGTTTTTCCACAAAGAATTAACATACTTACAAAATGACACTTTATAATTCAAGCTAAAAAAATCACCGTAGATGATACTAACAATCACAGGGGTGTTTTCCTCCTCTGTGACTATAATATATCAACTATGCCACCCCACGAAAATTAAAAGCATCAAAGGATTAAATTTAAACAAAAAACCATAATATCAATTCCATTCACGACACATAAAATTTTATCAACGAATGATCTCACCCTCAATAAATTGGGAAACAATGGAGATTCATTGGCACGTGAATAACTAAACTATACAATATTCTCTAACTATTAATGGGATTTTTCTCCCCTATATTTGGTTCATCTCACAATAGATCTTGACCATATACAAAATACATAACCTACCCTCACATGCAAAACTTGCAATGAAATAACTACCTAAGGATAGAGGATAAAGAAATACACACCTTGTGTCTTATCGGTTGATGTCGTTCCTCACTCTTGACCCTCGATATTCTCCCGATCCATGCTCAAACTAATATGCAAAAGGATATCGAGAAAATGCTACAACAAGGTAATTATAGTATCAAATTATACATGTAATATATAGATAAATTCAAAGATGTGAATCATATTGACATACATAAGTAAATTGAACAATATCACACAAGTATGGAGGGAAAGATAACTATTTTATTAGAAATGATAGAAATGAGTGGTTACAACCCAATTGCAATCGTCGACACTACCTCAAATCTAACTTCCCAGGTTCATCCAATGGTCCTTCAAGAATCAACTAAACAAGATTTACATTCCTTGGATGGCTCAATAGGGATATACACACACCCTATAGTCACATAGGAGAGAGAAAGAAGTATTGGAAAGAAAGTTCCAAAATCAATTGCATGTTACTAAGAGGATAGCGGAGATAAAGAAGCTTGAAAATTATTCAGCATAACTTTGAACCTTGGTTGTCCTCCTCATCCATGTCCCTAAAGGTGAATTTATACCATCCTCAAGGGGTTGAGGTGGTTTAATTCTATTGTGTATGGGCTTAGGGGAGGTTAGGAATGATCACAACTAAAAACCCTCCTGAAAAAGTGGAATTATTTTATTGTCACATTTTTTAGGGCGTTCACGAGTTGAAAACTATCAAGCTGAAAAAATTCACGGTTTTTACATTGGCGACTCATGGATAGAAACAAAAATATCATTTTTTATATGAGTTTGATGCAAGAGGACATAATTTATATTTTCAAGCTAGGGAAAAGGACTAATCCATCTCACAAATACAATTGCTCTGGAAAATTGTGGTATAACATTGAGGCAACATTGTTTGTGGCATGGACTATGTTATACACATCAAACGATGGATGTGGGGATGCATGACAATGTAGTGGTGTATCCTCAATGGAAGAAATGATTTTTTCTACAACATGGACAAATAGTGGGTGGCATACTGGTGCAACCACTATGGATGAGATGGAATGGAAAAGGTGTTGGGGATGGGAATCCGTAAACCCCAATGAGTTGCATGAGTGATGGTAAAGATTTTGGGGTGGAAAGTGGTATCCTAAGAGACAGGGAAAGGTGCCCAGGGACTAGACTTTCTTTATAACCAAGGACAAATGATGGGGTGAATGTTGATAGTAGTAGTGAATGGAATGGTTGTGGTACAAATGACATGACAATGAATGAACCAAACTACATACATACTTATTAATACAAAAGTGTGAAATTCAAACAAAACAATATAACAAATTTCAAATTTAAATAAGATTTAACTTGAAACATGATACCTATGCAGGGTTCACAATTGTATGATACTGCAACTGGTAGAAACACAATGTAAAAATATATTTTATTTCTCATAAACAACCATCTTATAGATGTACTTGAATAGTAGTAGATCAATGATGTTTCTAGTGAATAAGAAGATTGTTGTGGTGAATATATAAAAAGTACTTTATACTTGAGTATGTGGTTCATTGAATGAGAAGGCTACTTCTACTACTACATCAGTGATGGAAACTAACATTGATGTATCTACTGGCATTGAGGGTCTACTATTCAAGCACAGAAACTACAAACATTATATAATTATATATAGAAAAGAATATATATGTATACACACACACACACACATACATATAATCAATAAGAACATAGATATGGTAAAGATACTAACCTCCTCTATGAAATGCTTATGCCTAGTGGACTTTGTTGGCACATAACAAGTTTGCTTGCAACTCGAGCATCAATAAAGGTCACAAAAATGCCCATTTTGTCCATGTCCCCTCACCTGGATGGAATCTATTACAAGGCTTGAAGGACCAACCCCTCTCACAACATCACCTGTAGGTAGATCATTTTCAGATGATGTTATTAATTCATTGTGATGAACTAGGCTCTGAATCAAGGAGGATATGGATTCTTGTGTCGAATTGATGATTTCTGTGATGAGAGGATGTTGAGCAAGGGGGTTAGTTCTTCATCTAGGATGATGGGGACCTAACACTGGTTCATTCCTAGTTATTTTTCTATCATGTGAGGACCTGTGACCCACCTACTATAATTCACCAATGTCAACGTAGTTGACATGGAAACCTAACATAAACGTTTTCCATAAGTTCTAGAGGAAATATAAATGCACCTCTCTATTATTGCAGATAGGTTTATCAAAAATCATAAACCACCTTTCCTTCCAATTTTCTAAAATGGTTGTAGGTTTACTAGTCCATAAAATGTGTCTCTTTGTGACTAATTACTATGAACGAGTTCTAAGATCAATTAATAATGTTATCAACTATAGTTTTGTAATGTTTATCTCTCTAACTTGGTTTTTATCTATCCTAGTCATGTAAAGTTCATATGTTTTGTAATAAAAAATATTACTTAATTGACCTTGGGAACTTGTAATGGAAGATATAACAGTGTCCAAGGAATTGGTGAGTGACAATCATGAGGGATCTCTAGTACTCTAGAATTCTCGAACAAGAGTTCTAAGAAACCTCAACCCTTCATCAATTTCCATGTTTATGTTTTTCATTTGTGGATTGGAGTTTGTTGTGCCTTCCTGTAGTGGTGAGGGGTTTGGGTTTTCTCTAGGATCCATGTTCATTAAATTTGTTGCAATTTAATAATGGAAAATATAATTTAGGTTTATTTTTTAAACATTTGAAAAAAATTAAAATGGACTGAAATACTTACTTGGAATCAACCATGGACCATGCCAGGAGGGTATCGATGCTCCGTCATCAAATCCAAGGCATAAATTTTCTCAATATCCCTTGAGAACACATGACACAATCAACCTATTGGTGAAATAAATCATTTGTTCCTCATTTTCAAGCTATATGCATAGGAACGCATGTGCGTTCCTAAAAATGCACGTGCACTTTTAAGAGCCCTGCAATTTGTTTTTGAGGAGTTGACTTGGCTTCCTCAATGGTGGTTCGGGGAATGTCGAGCTTGTTACATCAGGGATGCATACATGTTGCTAGAAACATGCATGCATTCCTACATGAGTGTGTTCATGATCACCCTATTGCCGCTTTTTGGTCCTCCAACTTTGTGTGGAAGCTCGTAAGTAAACATAAATTAAAATTAAAATAGTAATAGAGATAGGATTAAAGGAAGTGGGGAGGGGGGTGCGGGAGAGATGGGATTGGATAGGAAGGTAAACAAAGAGGAGAAGGAAGAATAAAATGAGAGGATAAGGCTTAAGAGGAATATAAATGAAGGTAAGATGAAAAATGTAACCTAGGAATTAGGGGAGGATAAAAGAGAGGGAAAAATGTTTAATGACTTATACGATGGATACTAGGCTTCAACAAGTCACTAAATTTGTAGCCATATTCTTGATTGAAATTATTCAGATGTTTCTCAATTTCTAGTGCTTCGCAAAGGATGTGAGTGGACTAAAAGGAGGTTGAAGAAATAATTTTTCTTTGATAAAAATAAATAAGATGTTTAGAGGTGTGCAAGTGTTCAATGATAGTTGACTTGAACTGTTGCGGAAAGTGTTAGTAATATGTTCTTCTAGATGAGTTTTGAATTTTCTACTAGTTTGGCCTATGTAAGATTTGTCACATAAGCATGAAATATGGGAAGCAGTTTTATTGAATAAATGTTTGAGGGTTTCATAGGGTTTAAAAAGGGTTTTGATATTTTTTTTTACTAATATCTTTGAAATATGGTCAATAATTCCATGGATGTAAGAAGGAGAAGTAAGAGAAAAACCCAAGGTGAAAGAATGTGATTTTTTAGATTTATTAGATTGAGAATGAAGAACAAATTGAAAATATTTTTTGATTTGAGAAATAATGTATCCATTGGTTAGAAGACCATTAGTGAGGTGGGATTTTTTTTTCTCAATGAGTTGGGGAAATGAGATTTAGATGGCTTGAGTAACACAAGTTCTTAGGACGACAAATGTTTGATCTGGGTGGTGCATAAGAACTTAGTACATAAAGATACGTGGCATGAAAGTATCCATTGGTGTCTTTTTATTTTTATTTTTTTTAATGTATGCTTATTAGTATGGAAATGAACATGTATAGATTGTCTTCAAATCAATGTTTATAAGAAATTCATAGGCAATTAACCAATTAGATGTTGTTTTCATGGACTAAAAACTAATCAGTTGGATACAAGATCCTGGCAGAAATTCATTCCACAGTGAACTGCAGTTGCCGCTGCTAAGTGTCGGCGTATGGTCTCCACTATGTAACCTATTGTATAAGAAAGTCAAGTATGAAAATGGAGTTGAAAACAATTCACTTAAAATCCATTTTGTTTCATTTTATTTTCAGTTGACGGGTTATTTATTTAAAAAATACAGCAGGTTAGTGTTAGTGAATATATTTTTAGAAAGACAAAGTAGTTCAGTTTACTTTCATTTATGGAATAAAGTCATTATGTAGATTACCTTCAGATCTTTAATCTACAAATATTTTGAGTGTATGGGTTATGCATTTATTTAAGTAAAAATTGTTTAAGATTTCAATATAGTTATCAGAAATTATTTTGTTTATGAACACTTTTACTCTTAACCAGGTTAAATTAATTTATAAGAGCAAAAAGTCAACAACTAAAAATCATTAACTTAATAGACCTAAAATACAACCACATATTATGATCCATCGCCTCATATTATTTAGGATCAAATAGGATTAAAGCAATAAATGTTTTTTTTTGGAGAATGTCCCAACCAAAAAAAAAAACTTGTCCTTAAAAAATATTGAGTACAAAACTCTCAAGTATGATCTATTTTCTCAAAATCATTAGTGTGAATTGAGGTTAATACACTTATTCTTAATTTATAATAACAACACTTTACATGAAGAAATAAATAGTTCAATAAATTTATAATAAAAAACCATCACAAACAAGTTAATATAAGAAAATTACTCTTTTGATAGGAGAGAACCCTTAAAAATGATTGATTCAATAAATCCATAAAACAAAATCACCACAAACAAATTAACATAAGAAATTTACTCCCTTAAACCCTTAAATTGATAGGAGACAAACCTAAGAAACCAAAAATCAATGTGTTAATTGAAAGTGTTTAAAAGAGTAAAAATCAAGAATTAAAAATGAATGATTTAATTAATCTAAATACAGAAGAATAAGTTACATGATGAATCCTCTCAAATATGGTTAACATGAGAAATGTCAGTTTATAGGAGTGAAATCTAACAACTAAAAACCTATAGTATAATAAATCCATAATATAAAATTACATTTTACAACTCATTCCATGTAAAAAACCACCATTTTTAAGGAGTGCATACTTATTGTTGTGATGCATTAAGTATCATAAGAAGTATCAATATTCATATTTGTCGCTACATTGACTGAAACCACCTGTGATTCTTCACCAACGGTCATGGGGTTAAAGGTTTATTCAATGAGCTTAATTTGCACTCAATCCTTCTCAATGTCATGGAAGATTACTAGAGATATGAAAGAATCCTCACCCTTTGTGATCCATATGGATTTCGGTGGCCTCCCAACTATTCCAACTAACTCATTTTGATAATTTTCCAGTTTGACAATTTTTTCCTAGTTTTCAGGTCCCTGACTTACGGGGCCGTTTTGAGGCCCTAAACAACATTACATTTTTAGGGCTCCCCACAATCAACCTGTGAAAGGAGTTAGAGTTTGACAACAACATGTGTAGTCGTCGGATAGACCTTTCCAATAGGATATCGTGCGCCTAAAACGAAGATCGTATGAAAAGGCTACGACCTCGAGAAGTTGATGGACTAACTTACCCCAATGGGGCCCACATGAATTTTGGTGCTTCATCTCCTAAGGTTAGGTTTTTGGATGTCTAGGGTTTTTGGAATNNNTTGGAATTCATGTTTATTGTAAAAAGTCCTTCAGAGCTTCATCATAATCATCTTCTTGCAAATGAGCACAGTCGTCACGTCTTTTCTCAGAGATAAGCCACCACCATTCCAACAAGCTTGTTTTCCATTGTATTTTACTATTTCAACTTATTTCCTTATTGAATAGAAACCAATTTTATTGTATCTCTGTTATTCTTTGTTAAACAAATTTTAATAATCTGTATTCATTTCATTCTTCTCATAAAATATGTATCAGTGGTATCAGAGAGGTCTGCTCTTTGTTGTTTTTAATCCATGTCCCCAATGCGGTCAATGTACAAAGAATTGGGTCTCAAGCTTGTTTCTGTTAAGAACAAAAGCTCTCGCATGCCCAAGCGAGTTATCATGGTAGGAGAAAATAAAGATGATGGGACATGCGATCCTTTCAAAATGTTTCTTGAGGAATCCCTCATGCAAAAAAGGAACGAGATGATGGATAGTTTCATGCAAATCCTTCGGCAACTACCAACAGGCGATGCATATTTCTCGAGAGGAGGTGTCGCCCCCTTCAAGTTACAAATCAACTTTCGTATTCCTATATTTGAAGGTCAGATAGAAGTAGATGTTGTAGACAAGTGGTTGAATCTACTAGAATGGTATTGTATTGTAAATAAATTTTTGAATAGAGAAAAAATTACTTTTGCGCTCCTCAAATCCGTTCCCCATGTAAAATGTTGGTGGGAAACTTTCTGTGAGAAAAAGGAGACAAAGGAACCCTCATTATTTATAGTCGTGGTCACTTGGGAATCCTTAAAGAATGATATTAAGGAACAATATTACCCTTTCAAAAGTTATGATGACCTGTATACAAAATGGACCACACTATGGCAAGAAAGAGACCAAGCAGTGCTTGAGTTCAAAAATATATTCCATACCTTGCGTACCAAGTTGCGTATCAAATATTCTAAGTGACATTTGGTGCTCAAGTATTGCGCTTCTCTTCATCGATGCATCCAAACTGAAATGGAATTTATGGACATCTCTTCCTTAGGTGTAGCCTATCGATATGTCATCAAAATAGAGAAAAATATCAAACAAAGGATGTGACAATTTGGGACTAGGAACCCCGTACAACAAAAGAAAGAAAAGGGAAGCCCCAACCCATAGAAGAAAGGATAGATAAAAGATGGACAACATCAGGACAACCAACCCAAGGAACATGCAAAGAAGGACACTGAAAAGACAAAGAAAGATAACAGGAAGTGGTGCGAATTCCATAAGAGCCCCTGGCATAAAACTGTCGATTTCCACTCCAAGAAATCGTTGGTGGCTGAGGTGAAATCCTCTGAATCATATGCAAGTTCTGAACTTGATTCAGAACCAAAACGAGGGAGATGGATCATTGGCGTAGAAGCCATTGCTATCATTTCCACCACAAAGCTCCAGCCCGGTGAACCATACATGCCAGAGGAAGGCGAGCACCTTTTTCATTCACAGATGTGGGTGAAGGGTACCTCGTTGTACTTCATCATTGATAGTGGTAGCCAAAAGAACCTCATCTCAACAGAGGGTGTCAAGCGACTCTCTCTTCTGACAATGTTTCACCCGCAGACCTACATCATTAGATGGATCCTACAAGGAAGTGATATCTTTGTCAACCAACAATGTCTCTTGTCATATGACATCAATCCCTTAAATTACAAGGTATTGTGTGATATTTCTCCTCTCAAAGTTTGTAATGTTCTTTTTGGCCAACTGTATTTATGGAAACTTCATGTTGTATATGAGTCTAGGCCTCAAAATGTTATTAATACTTTGAAAAATAAATTGTACAGGATACCCAAGGAAGTCCTACCTAGTGTTATTTCCTTGATATATGCCAAGAAATGCAAGAAGTTCATCTCACAGATGGGGAAGCTTGTATTCCTCGTGATTTTCTCTTAGAGTGAGCAAAATATCGCAACCACATCTAGGGCCTTCACGATCGACCTCTCCACACAATAGAAGAAAGTCGATAAGGTCATGGAAGAATACTCAGATATCTTCTCTCACCTATCGAGGTATCTCTACACTGTCAGGTCAAGCATCCCATCGATTCAAACCCTAATGCATCACTTTCCAATGGGCCAGTCTACTGCCTCTCTCTTCTAGAGAATGAGGATATCAAGTGACAGATCGAAGAACTATTCCAAAAGGGGCACATCCATCCCAACTCATCGCCTTGTGGGAGCCCAATCATGCTAGTACAAAAGAAATATAGAACCTGGCGATTCTACATTGATTACCGGGCCTTGAATAAAAACTGAGTCAGAAACCAGTACCCGATTCCTTGAATCAACGACCTCCTTGATTATATCACGAGGCCCAAATAGTTCAATAAGATTGATCTAAAGTATTGCTACCACCAGGTCCCGATAGAACAAACAGATGTATGGAAGACCGCCTTCAAGTCAAAGGAAGGTATTTTTGAATAGTTGGTCATGTCCTTTGGTTTGAAAAATGCTCCAACTACTTTCATGAGGATGATGGACGATATCATGCAACCATTCACCAATAATTTTGTAGTGGTGTATCTGGATGACATCCTCATCTACAACAAGACTTGGGAGGAACACTTGTAGCATATTCAGTAGGTTTTGCACACCCTGCGAAAACACAAGCTATACGCCAACTTGGGAAAATGCTCCTTTGGCATGCATAGGGTCCATTACTTGGGCTGCATCATTGTTCAACATGGCATACATGTCGATCTAGCCAAGATCCATTTCATCCCTAAATGGCTATCCCCAGTCACATTCACCAAGCTTCGGAGCTTCTTGGGCCTTGCCAATTTCTACCGCATGTTCATGTTAGGATTCTCCCATATTAGTTGGGCCCTCAGCCAAGTAACCAGGGATGGTGGTAAGGAAAAATTTATGTGGGGTCATCCCCAAAAACAACCATTCGATGATTTGAAGCGGCGCTTGTGCTTAGCTCCATTAATTTCATTACTAAACCTACAATAACCCTTTGAGATCAAGACAGATGCTTCAGACTTTGTTGTGGGTGTTGATCTCACTTAGCATGGACACCACGTGGCCTATCATAGTGAGACACTATCATATGTTGTCTGTAAGTACCCTACTTATGACGAATAAATGTACTCCATTGTGCAAGCCTGCCACTAGTGGAGACAATACATTCTTGGGAAGGAGACAGTCATCTGCACTGATCATAATCCATTGAAGTTCATATAGACACAAGGAAAATTTTAGAATGACCATCATAAAAATTGGTCCACATACTTACAACAATTCCACCTCAACATCAAGTATAAGAGAAGAAGTACCAATCGAGTCGAATATTGCCTCAACTAACCGCTAGTCGCGACACTCACCACAGTGCTATAATCTTGCATCCACGAGACCTATGGATGGCCCCAACTCTATGAGACAGACCCATAATTCACCACCACCTACCAAATGTTCGGTGCAAACTCAATTATCACTAATTTCCATCTTCAGGATGGGTTGTTGTGTCATCTGGGCCATATATGTGTTTCATTAAGTGAGTGAGAAAAGATGATTTTGGAAACCCACTACAGTCGGGTGGAAAGACACTTCAGCGTCGAAAAGAAAATGGAAATGATGCGAAAAAAATTCTATTGGTTGAAACTTTGATAGGATGTCAACAAGTATATCAAGTCCCGCATTACCTTTGTTATTTCCAAATCGACCACTAAGAAACAAGGCCTGTACATTCCTCTACCTACTCCTAAAAGGACATGGGAATCCATCTCAATTGACTACAGGTCGGGTATCTCATCCACCAAGAGAGGCAATGACTGTGTTTTTGTGGTTCTTGATCACTTTTCTAAGATGGAGATTATGGGTGTCTGTAAGAATAACATCACAACAGAAGCCACTGCCAAGATCTTCTTTGAACGAGTCTAGGTACATTTTGGAATCCCACAAACCATTGTCTCATATCAGGACATTCAGTTTCTTAGCACATTCTGGTCGAGGCTCTGGTCACTACTGGACACCAAGCTCACCAAATCCACGTCCTTCCACTCCTAGATAGATGACCAAACCAAGCTCGCAAATTGAATGATCATGCATATCCTGTGCATGTATAATTCAAAGAACCCCCACACATGGGATGAGAGTCTTCCCTATGTTCAACATAGCTATAATCAAGCCCTACATAGCTCAACCGGCCAAAACCCCTTTCAGGTGGGGTTGGGATTCCAACCATTGGGTCCCATCGATGTTGGACTATCCCTTGTGGCCACCTCGAACAACTCATCCCCTACTCCAACTGAAGCTAAAAAAGCCACCAAGTTCATTGAGCCGATCCAGCACATCCACCAACAGGTTCAACATATTATATAGAAGTCCAATTCCAAGTACAAGCAACGCCATGATCAACACTAAGTGCCACATAATTTTTAGGTGGGCGACAAAGTTTTGTTGCACGTGCAGAAAGAATGCCTTAGAGGGCCCCATCAAAAGCTTCTCCCACTTTGCTATGGTCCATACACCATCACCAAGGGTGTGGGTGAAAATTATTTTTGAGCTCAATATTCCTCCTTTCCTTGGCCTGCACCCATTTTTCAATGTGGATATCCTTCGGCCTTATTTCCCACCATTATTGGACACCTATCATATAGTAGAACAATTGAAACCAAAAGATCCCAAACATGACTGCATACAAAAGGAATCCAGTGATCATACTTTATTGAGTTGTCAAAGCAAGGAAGCTCCTCCACCAAGGCAAGTGGCTCACTGAGGGCCA
Source organism: Picea abies (assembly GCA_900067695.1). Lineage (NCBI taxonomy): Eukaryota > Viridiplantae > Streptophyta > Pinopsida > Pinales > Pinaceae > Picea > Picea abies. The sequence continues at coordinate 25,788 of CBVK0100804818.1, forward strand.
AATTCAGCAAAACTTTCCTCATCCGATGGGGGAACTCACCGAAATGGAGAGAATTTATTCCTAAGGGGGAAAGATTGATCCAAATGGATGTTGGTGGCTCCCACATATTCCAACTAGCTCATTTTGGCAATTTTCCAATCTGGCAATTTTATTTCTAGTTTTTGGGTCCTTGACTTCCGAGGTTGTTTTGAGACCCTAAACAACATTTTTAGGGCTCACAACAGCCATATTATATGCATAATCAAATTCCGACGGCAACATGTGTAGCCCTCGGACAGACCTTTCCAACATGATATCATGTTCCTAAAATCAAAGATTGTATGCAAAGGTTATGACCCTGAGAAGTTGATGGACAAACTTACCCCAACAGGGCCCACATGACTCTTGGTGCTTCATCTCCTAGGTTTATTTTTTTGGATGTCTATGGTTTTTGGATTTTTTTTTATTGTAAAAAGGCCTTCAAATCCTCATTGTAATCAACTTCTTGCAAATGAGAGCGACCATCAAATCTCTTCTTAGAGATAAGTCGTTACCATTTTGGCAAGCTTGTTTTCTGCTGCGTTTTATAGTTTGAGATTATTTCCTTACTGAATAGAAACCATTTTTATTGTATCTATGCTATTCTTTGTTAAGCATCTTTTAATAATCTGTATTCATTTTGTTCTGCTAAAAAAATCCGGATCACTTTGACATGGAAAAACATAAAGCTTAATTAAAATGACTATAGTATGAATGTTGCATGTGCCAATTTCTATGTGCTCTCCATTGATCCCTTTATATTTTGATTGAAAACATGGGATTACTTTCCAAATTTCATATACTCTTTGCGAGTAATGATAGCCTAATAATCCCAAACCATTTCATTTGAAGGTTATCAATCAATAGTATAAAAATCTCACACCCAAGCATAATCTCCAACATATTCAACAAAACTCCAGGCTTAAAAGGGTCAAGAATGTGAGATCGGAAGAGCGGTTCAGCAG
>CBVK0100804819.1:0-22566 GCA_900067695.1 Picea abies
AAGGAACGAGAAAAGGCCTATCATGACAGACACATCAAGAAGAAGATATTCATGCAAGGTGATTTAGTAATGGCATATGACAGTAAGTTTATCAAACACCCTGGGAAGTTCATAATGCATTGGATCAGACCATATGAGATTGCTTATGTTACAAAAGGAAAAGTTGCATAGTTGAAGATATTGAAAGGAGACTGGAAGGAAGGCTTGGTGAATGGGAGTCGGATGAAGTTGTACTATGACAACCAACTGCCTCGCAATTCTCAGTAGAATCAAGAAGATAAGGGTCCAGGTACCAGGTGTAGTTGAAACTGGGTACCAGACAAAGAAAAGACAGTCTGCACAAGGATGAAAAGGAGGCATAAAGTAGAACACAAGGGCTGCATTGTGTAGTTGAAAGTCGAAGTAAAACAAGAGGATCGGATCTCAAGTGCCTCAGGATGAGTCACAGGTGAGTGTTGGGGGCCTATTAGCCCTTGGTTATGGAAGGAAGCAAACAAAGAGGAAGAAAAGGTAAAAAGATAGCTTTGCGGGAGGCACAATGACTGTCACTGGGTCGAAGTGAGAAAAAGAACAGAAAAGATGGAGTGAAGTGCGGAAAAGCAAGCCATTGGATGAGGAGATCGAGGATGACAGATCATAAAGGGAGAGGGATCGAGGATGACTCAGAAAGTGGGAAAAGCCACCGTTGGATTCTTTGGAATAGCACGCGAGAAGGAAGGAAAGACAGGCTGGTGAAGCCCAGAAAAAGAGGGTCAAGTCGCTCTTCCGATCTCACGATGCCTTGGAGCACTGCGAGATGAAGAAGGAAAGACAGGTTGACGAAGCTCGGAAAGATTGTGTCAAGTTGACCTAAGGTTGTAGACACCTAGGGTTTTGGTAATTAGGGTTTTGACACCTAGGTTTTGACCTGAGGTTGTCGATGAGGGATTGTAATGTATAAATAAAGGCTGAGAGGACCTAGGTCGCATCGGTACCATGGTTGAGCCTTGTTATCAATTATTGTTCATTGGGAGAATATTGTATTATGGGTGAGAGAAGTGCTGAGAGAGAGAGCCTTTTGGTATTGTAAGATCTTCGGCTGGGTGTGAAGATCAAGTCCTGCAGCTGGGTGCGCAGGAAGGGAGAGAGAAAGAGAGATAGAGAGAGAGGATCTGCTGGCCAAGAGCACAGATTAGAACTGTAAGCTTTATCTTAATATATCATAAGCACAATTCTGTGGACGTATCCCTAGAGAGAGGGTGAAACACATACATCTGTTGTTGTGTGTGTGATTGATGCTTTGCACTCTATTGTCGTTATATTGTTACCTACATTATTGTATTATATCATAACTATAGCTATGAAGGATAGATCTAGCTAGTTGAATGGTAGATGCATGTTAGGTTGTTGTTATAATAAGAACCACTTGATATTCCCCTGGTTGTAGACATCTCTATCTTGCAACCCCCTCATATCTTCTTCAGGTGAGACTACATCTACTTCATAGGTGTTTCCGAAAGGGCCAGTAGCTAGGGCTTGTTGGTGCGCTCTTGGAGCTGAGCCCTGGGTATGCCCCTATGCCAACAGTCTCCTTAAGAAATCTCTTTATGGTCTTAAGAAAGCTCCATGAGCTTGGTATGCCACAATGGACAACTTTCTTATTGACACTAGATTTTCTAGATGATATTCTGATCCTAATGTCTATACCAAGAAAGCAGGAAGCCATCTCACAATCCTTTTTTTTGTTGATGACCTTATCCTTACTAGTAGTGACTCAAAACTTTTAAACCATGTGAAAAATAGCCTTAAGAAGAGATTTTAAATGACAGACTTAGGTATTTTTCACTATTTACTTGGCCTCCAAGTTTTGCTAACCAATGAAGGATTTTTTATTTCCCAGTATAAGCATGTTTGTGACCTTCTTTTTCGCTTCCACATGGAAGATTGTAAACCAACCCCTTTTCCCTTCCAATTTGGAGTCAAACTTGCTTCCACATGTACTTCTCCTGAATTTGATGCCACTTTGTACTGTCAGTTAGTTGGTAGCCTCTTATACTTGACTCATACCCATCCTAATCTTTCCTTTGCCGTTGGTCTTGTTGCTCGGTATATGAAAACACCACATGAAAGCCATTGGAAAGAAGCTAAAAGGATACTTTAGTATGTCTGGGTTACAATTCAGTTTGGGATACATTACAGTTTAGGAGGGACTCCTTTACAGGTTGGTTTCACTGAATCAGATTGGGCTGACGACCCTGATGATATGAATTCTACTGTAGGTTATGTTTTCAGCCTTGGTTCAGGACCTGTCACTTAGGCATGTAAGAAAAAACATGTTATTTCAATTTCTTCAGCAAAAGCAGAGTACCGAGCAATGATAAATGCAAGTCAAGAAGCCTTGTGGCTTCGACAGATCCTTTCAGATTTTTTATTCCAGCAACAACATCCAACTAGACTTTGGTGTGAAAATTAGAGTTCCATTAAGATCGCCAAATACCCAGTTCAACATCATTGCAACAAACACATCAAGATGCACATGCACTTCATTAGAAAGCTCATTCATGATTGATTTATTGAAGTTCTCTTTTTCCCTACAAAATATCAAATTGCAGACATTTTCACAAAGTCTCTTATATAAGCGAAGTTTTCCAAACTTCGATCTATGTTGGGAGTTTAGGAAGTTGTCATTAAGGGGGGATATGCTCTAATGCCTTCTTCCTTCTCCTATTGTGTCACTTTTGTAAATCCTTCAATCCTATCCCAAGTTTTTCTTAAGGGGGGATGTTAGGATATTTAGACACTTAGGAGTTAGTTAAGATCTACTTGGTCTAATGTGTCTTTAGGTAAAAGTGTGTTTCTTTAGTATGCATATGCATTTGTAGATAGGAAATCCGATGCTCACGATATGTTCCCGACATAGAGTGATTCGATAGTTCATATTCTCCTTGATCTTAACGACTATATTAATTTATGTCTTAACACCCAATTGGTCCATGATATTTATTTAAAAAGCATGGAGGGTCATTTTACAATGATCGATTGTGAGAAAATCTCTTGTAAAATATCTCTGTAATCCTTTTTCTTTTGCATTAATAAACTACTCCAAGTGGGTGCATTGGTTGAGGCCATGGATGTTTCCCCATAGGGGTCTTACCATGTCAAAACATCATTGTTACTGAAGGTGTTCGTCCTTTGTTGGAATACATGTGTTATCAAACAACACACACACACACACCAAGGCGATCTAGTATTAGGATAACCATATATTGTGTTGTGAATTGGATATATTGTAAAATGAGGTTTCTCCTTCAAAGTGGACTGTATTAATTGACTTTTTATCATTTTAAAGTCTCTAGGTTCATAACATTTGGTATCAGAGCATCAATCCTAGTTTTTTGCCACTTCAAGTGAGTCATATTGGAATTCTTGTTATAAAACAAATTTTGGGATGCTTCAGACAATGAAAACTGGAGGTTACTCAGTAGACATACCACAATACATTTGGTAAATATTTCAGGTTCTTTTTCATTATTATTTTGGAGATATATTCTATAGAATATAGGGTTTGGGACTCATCTTGAAATCAACTTTAAATGAGTCATCTTGGAATTTTTTCTATAATTTGTTTTAAGAAAGTTTCGTATAGTGAAATTTGTAGAGATCGAGGAGAAATTTCATAGTACTGGTGGTAAAAAAATTTAGGTTCTTTGTCGCTATAATTTCAGAGATATAGTCTATGTAATACAAGGTTTGTGACTAATCTTGAAATCAATTATCTTGGAATTTTCATTGTAACTATTTTCAATGAAGTTTTAGACTCTAAAATTTCCAGAATCTTGAGTTGACACGGTAAAGAAAATGTTGAAATTTTTTCAAATTTTGACTCATTATATTGATGATATATTTCTTGTGTATGTTAGGGTTTTTTGCACAAGTTATTTTCTAGTGATTTTAAGAGTTTTTTCCATGGTTAGAAATAACATTTAAAAAAAATAAAAATTAAAGACATGTTTTGACATCTTTAAATAACACATGATATATCATTAAGTAGGTAAAAATGTGGTTGGAAAATAATACACATAGTAAATACACATGGTTGAAAACACAATGTTTCACCTAGTTGAAACCCCTATAACCCTTATTGGTACCCCTTCGAGTAGTACCACATTAAATAATACTTCTAGATGGATATCACTTCCATGTACCTTTGGGTATATAGGAAATCCCTTAGGTATACATGAAACCAGGCTTAGACAAGCTATTCGACTGTCTTGTTTCTATAGTACGTCAAGAACATTGCTTGGAGAGACTGCTCTACAGTACCTAGGTAGTCGAGTAGCATGGATAAGGGCACAATTGAGCCTCCTTAGTTAGTTCCCTAAGATATTGGGTCAAGTACTATTGTTGGACCTCACATGTATATCATAAATATATAGCACCTGGCACTCCCTTATCCTCAGGACCTTTTAACCTTTTTCTGTGAGCTCACTCCTAAAGGATAACCATAATTTGTGATAAAGTGGAAAAAGTAGAGTATTTTTCACATGGATCCAAAGGGTGCTCCAAAATTTTATTCATGAAACAAACCACCAGAGAGATCAACTATTATTGAAGAAGAAAAAGAAGAGATTTTTCACCAAATGGGATAGTTGGAAATTAAGTTGGATGAAAATAGTGCACAGATGGAAAAGAAAATGAATGAAAATAATGCACAAATGGAAAAGAAGTTGGATGCAAATAAGGTCCAAATAGAAAACAAGATGGATGAAAATAGGCATCAAATGGAAAATAATATGGATAAAAATATTGAAGAAGTACAAAATTCCATGTCAACTATCATACAAAACCTAGATGGGAGGATGTTTAAAAAGTGATACTGTAACTGAAGGGACTCATGAAAATAAAGGTAGTATTCATGTTGAACAACCTTCCAATAATAAACATTTTTCAGGTGGATTTAACTCTAATAGTGGAGCTAATTATGGATGGGTTCCGAAGGGTGTCAACTTTCCCAAGATTGAATTAAAGAAGTTTGATGGAACATAAGTCTTTACCCAGGTGAACCAAATAGAGCAATATTTTGAACTACATAATATTATGGATTATAATCAAAGGATTCACATATCAACTTTGAACTTTGAGATAAAATCATATCAATGGTATCATTGAGTAGTTAAAAGGAAACCCCATTCTTATCATTATATTTGGGGTTTATTTACAAGATACTTAGAAGCACAATATGGGAAAGTTTTGGAACACAACTACTTTAGTCAATTGAAAAGAATCAAACACTTATGTGATATTGAAGATTATAATTCATAATTTCAGGTATTGTCCAATGTGTAGATAACATAAGTGATGAACATTTATTGGAAGCTTACATGGGTGGATTGAAAGAAGACATTAAACATGATATTTTCCTAAAACATCATGAAAATATTATGGAAGCTATGCAATTTGCTTTTCATATTCAAGCCAAGAATAAGGCTACACACAAGTCTACCATTGGAGCATATACAGGAATAAAAATATCATTTTTGGGTTCATAAGACAACCTTACCTCAACCTACTCGAATATCACAGAAGGAAATGGATGATATAAGAGAAAAAGGACTATGCTTTGGTTGTAACAACAAATGGTCAAAAGGGCATAAATGCCAAAAACAATTTGTTCAACTTTGAAAATAATGATGAATAGGAAGTGTAGACATCTACACAAATAAATGAGGAATACCTTATCAACTTAAAAAAGAAAGAAATCAAGGATGAATTGTGCAAAAAATTGATTTAGACAGGTGCAAAATATATGTTCATGCATTGTCAGGGTTGTCAACACCTAAAACCATGAATATTTTAGGTTACATTAAGAAGAAAAAGGGTATAGTTCTCATTGACTTAGGTAATATCCATAACTTCATTGATAAAATATTAGCAAAGTGCCTCAATTGTTTTGTATATCCAGTGACAAATTTTCAAGCTTTGGTTGCTAATGGAGGGAGTATTGATTGTGTGGGAAAAAGCCACAACATTAAACTATGTATGGGAGAATATAATTTGGAAAGCCCAATGTATTCCATTCTCATTGGAGGTGTAGATGTTGTTCCAGGCATTGAATGGTTGAGAACATTAGGTACAATTTCTACAAACTATAACGAATTATTCATAAGATTTGAATTGGAAGAAATTCAATATGAACTGAAAGGGTTACAATCTACACCTTCTCAAGTCATAATCTCTCATAGAATGGAAAAGATACTAAAAAAGGTCAGCAAAGGAGTTGTGGTTAAACTCTATTCTATGGAAGTTAAGCACTAAGATTAAAACATTCCATAGGAATTAAGATGCACATTGGAAAAGCACTACAGGGTCGTCCAAGAAATTCCTAAAGGTCTACCTCCATCTATAGATCATGAACATCAAATCAAACTAATGCCAATAAGTAATCCTCCTAATGAAAGGCATTATAGATATCCCCATCAACAAAAGGGGGAGATTGAGAAAATGGTAAAAGACATGCTAGATTTAGGTATTATTCAACCTAGTAGGAGTTCATTTTCAGCTCCAATAGTGATGGTGAGAAAAAAAGATAATTCTTGGAGGATGTGTTCTAATTATAGAGATATAAGCAAAATCACAATTAATGATAAATTCCATATCCCAAATATTGATGAGCTATTATAATAGATTAATGGATTGAATTATTTTATAAAGCTTGATCTTAAATTAGGATACCACTAGATCATATTAAGAAAAGAAGACATTCCCAAAACAACTTTTATAACACATGAAGGACACTATGAGTTCTTGGTCATGTCTTTTGGGTTGACTAAAGATCCTTATACTTTTCAAAGCCTTATGAACAAAAAATTTTGAACCTATCTTAAAAAAATTGTGCTAGCTTTATTTGATGATATACTTATCTATAGAAAATCATGGGAATACCACATTAAACAGGTGAATAAAGTTCTGCAAATTCTTAAGAACAATCAATTGTATGTAAAAATATCCAAATGTGTCTTTGGGATATAACAAGTAGAGTACTTGGGTCATATTGTTTCAAAGGAAGGCGTTAAGGTGGACCCTCAAAAGATCCAAGCTATTACAAAATGGCACATTCCTAAGAACATAATGATTCTTAGAGCATTTTTAGGACTTACATGATATCATAGGAAATTTATTAAGAATTATGCATGCATTGCAGGCCCACTCACATATCTCTTGAAGAACAATTCATTTGTATGTAATGCTAAGGGTAATTTGTAATTCTCTCTCTTAAAGGATGCCATGTCTTCTACACCATTATTAGCAACGCCTAATTTTGGTAAAAAATTCATAGTAGAATGTGATGCATCAAGACTAGGAATTGGAGCAATATTGACACAAGAAGGGAGACCATTAGATTTTGAAAGAAAACAATTCAAGGGAAAAGATTTGGTGAAATCTAGATATGAAAAAGAAATGGAAGCAATTTTACATGCAACAAAAAAATGGAAACAATATCTCATAGGGAGGAACTTTGAAGTCTAGACAGACCATGATAGAGTAAAGTAATTTTTGGAGAAAATATTATCATCAGAAGAACAACAAAAATGGGTAGAAAAAATGCAAGGGTTTGATTTTGACATAAACTACAAAAAGAGGAAGGACAATGTAGTAGAATATGCTCTTTATATAATAGAAGAATCATAAAGCTTATATTCTATTCCTGTGTGACTCTCCATGAATGGAAAAGTGACAACAATACTGAACAAAAAATACAATGTCTAAAGGAAGGGATGAAACCTATGGAACATTGGGAGTGGAATGGAGATATAATTTTGTACAAAGGTAGAATATCTTTATTCCCTCAATCAAAGTTGAAGTAATAAATATTAAGGGAGTCCCATGACTCTTAGATGGAAAGATATATAGAGTTCCTTAAAACATATCAAAGGATAAAAAAAGTTTTTTTGGTGAAGGAATGAAGAAATTTTTTATTTTTTTCCATTGAAAAAAATCATTATATTCATTAGGATAGAATATACATGTTGCCTATCTAAAAAATGGACCAGAAGTGTAGAGTTCACCTTCATTCTTCCTTTCAAAAAGAGGCTTATCGTGTCAGACAAAAAATTGTTAACAAAATGCATATGTAGTCGTATCCAAAATACTATATACAATATTTACATATATAATACTCATCAGCCCATGAAGGCTATAACTGCATAAGGTATGAAGATGTCAAGAAAAAAATATAGTCAAAATTCCATTGAATCTGTTTCCTCATTGTCGAGGAACTCGTAGAGGCCGAAGGCTCCTGCCGAGAGGGTCAACGCTTCTTTTGACAGTGGATATTCTTTTGTATTCTACTCCATGTAGATATGGATAAAGGATAGCCATTCATATATAAGTAGTGTCACCGAGATATCTCTGAGCATGGGATCCAATATCAAGTCATTCACTTTGATTTTTTTTTATCCCAATCAATTACAAGCATGGAGTTGCCCATAATTTGGAGCTTGTAAACTCCCTTTTTTATTGCAATTTCTAGGAGAGTGCACAATGCTAGGAACTCTATTTTGTTGTTGGTACCCCGACTTGGAGAGTATCGTACATGGAGTTAATTATTATACTAGAGGTGTATAACCATGCCCACTCCAAAAATGTTGGGGTGTCCTTGAGCCACACCATCAACAAATCCCCAAGGAATGTTGTAATCAAGTGCATGCATGGAGGGGTTGTCGGTTCTTTGAATTTAAGATCTGTCATAAATTTATTTGTGAGCTTTATAATTATACCAGCAGTTACCTTGACTAGGATATATTTATCCTTAAATGTGTTGGAGTTTCATTCTCACCATAAACTATTCACAAGAATGCTTGGCACTTCATTAATCCATTTAACAACTTTTCCTGATAGCCATCCCTTTAGACTTTATTGCAGGCACGATTTATACCATGATGATGAAGCTTTATGATATTTATAGACAATCCTGGTAACCTGATCTGCATAGAAAAATTCATAAAAAATATGTGAGGAGGATTCTTCAACATTTTTGCATAATGTACATCTACTAGGTCCCACCCATCCGTGTTTCACTCCCACATCTCAAGTTGTGAGTTTTTTTGTTTAAATCTAGCCAGTGAGATATCTTATATGTGAGGGGAGCATGGAGTTACCAAATTATCCCCCACCACCACTTCTTTTATGTAGGGAATGAAAGGTCCATCCAAGATTTATAGCCTAATTTTATAGTGAAATCACCAAAATTTGGATTTTTAGACCAACATAGGCAATCCGATTCATCATCATGGATAATTATTAAATTTTTAACAAACTTACCAATATAGTCCTCCCATTCTAGGGCCTCTATATTTTACAGTACCAAAGAAGAAGTGGATCTCCAACCCATCGACCACTAGCTTAAGGAACAAAATCTCGGGCTCTAACTAAGGAGAATATGTTCATCGAATGGAGGGAGAGGAAAATAAGCTATGAGATTTGGAATTTTTTAGATACACCCATGCAGGGGTCCTCACCAATTCTCTCTAATCCACTATCAACATTTTTCCCAATCATCCAAATACCAACAAGGGGAAAGACATTTACCATCGTCTTCCATACAATCAAGCCCTTAGATTGTTTTGAGGGGAGACAAAACCACTCTTCCATCGAGAGACCATTGAGGTATTTAGACTTTAGGATGTGCGACTAAATTGAGTCTCTTTGAGAAAAATACCAGAGGGTATTTTCCACTAGGGCTTGAGAAAAGGAGTGAATGTTTTTTAGGCCCCATACCCATAAGTATTTTGGTAAAGCTTGTTTGTCCCATTTAACCATAGGAATACCACTGTTATGTTGCGATCCTGACCATAGAAATTGAAAATTCTCCCTTCTAATATTGTTGAGGATTCCTTTGAGGTTGGAGGCGATGGAAGCCCAATATACTGGAATTCTTTCAATAATTTATTTTAATAACACAAGTCTACCTCCCCTAGAGAGAAGTCGATTGATCCATACATAGATCCCTTATTCAAAAATTTCCACCATCCATATCCAATCCACAAATCTATAGCCATCAGTATTTAAATGGAAACCTATGTGTTTGAACCTAAAATCCAAATATTTTAAATGAAAAGGGGAATAAAGTCTGACTTCCCTTACTACTGGCTCAAGGAGAGAATTGGCATATAGACAGGTTTTTTCAGGGCTAATACACATGCCAATAGATTTTCAGAAAAGATTAATAATGTCCCTTAATGTCTCTAGATCATCTTTTGAGCCATTTGTCATACACAAGATATCATATATGAACATGACATGTGAGATTATATTCTGAGGAGATACTTTTAAACCTTTTAAGGAACCATACCTATTGGATTCTTTGATAAGCTTGCTAAGATCCTTTGCTACAATAAGAAAAAAGAACGGGGAGAGAGGACACCCTTGTTTCAAATCCCAGGAAGCCTTGAAAAACTGAGGGGGATTTGTTAATTAGGACAACAAAGGAAACAAACTAGGTGCATCTGACAATACAATTGACCATGGGTAGAGCCATTCCCAATTTGATTAAAACTAGTCAGAGAAAAGTCCAATTAATACTATCATAGGATTTTGATAAACAAATTTTGAGGATGGTTGCTTGAAGATTTTATTTCTTAATGGAATGCATAATTTCTCGCACTACTATGAAGACATCATGAATTTATCTTTTCCTTAAGAATCCAAATTGTTCACCTAAGATAAATCCACTCATCATGGGTTTAAGTCTTTGGGTGATCACTTTTGCAATTATTTTGTAGACTACGTTGCAACAGGAGATTGGATTGAAGTCCCAAAATGTCTTCCCATCCTGTGTTTTAGGGATAAGGGCTATGGAGTTGAAAGGTCCTAAGTCTCTCCCCAATTGTTGGGATTCCCTTAATTCCAGGAGAAGGTATTTTTTTAATTAGATCGTAAAACCTAGTGAAAAACTCATTGGTAAACCCATCAGGCCCCAAACTCTTCCCCTCACAAAGAGTTAGATCCATCTTTTCCATAAAAACCCAAGGAAACTTGGAGACTACTTGAATAATATCTTGAATAGGGAAGCCTCGGGGTTCTTCAAATAAGGCTTGAAAAAATTTAATGCTAACTTCGACCTTCTCCTGGAAAGAAAAAGTTAATACATAGGCCTCTCACAAAGAGTTAGATCCATATCTTCCTTAAAAACCCAAGGAAACTTGGAGACCACTTGATTAATATCTTAAATAGGGAAGCCTCGGGGTTCTTCAAACAAGGATTGAAAAAAGTTGATGTTCGCTTCGGCCTTCTCTTGGAAAGAAAAAACCACATTTCCTTGTGAATCATGTATTTCCCATATACTGTTGATTCCTTTTCATAAATTGGAGAAGTGATGTAAGAATTTTGAATTATTGTCTCCAAATTTTAGCCATAAGGCTCGACTCTTCAATCTCCAAGTTTGTTCTTCCATAGTGAGGATCTCTTACTTGTCAGCTTCCAAGAATCTAAGAAGGATGAGATGTTCCTCTGTCAATGACCTTGCCGCCATCTCCTAGTAGATACGATATATTGATTCTTCTGCTTCTTTTTACTTTTCCTTGTTTTTTTCAGAGTGAATCTTTACCCATTGTTTTGTGAGATTCTTGATCCTTGACAGGTTTTGGGAAAAACTAATCCATAAAGGAAAATTCATACACTGAGGAGAGGTGGACCCATTTTTCCATACCATCAAGCATAAATCATCCTCTTCCATCTAAAAGGGATTTAACTTGAGCAGGGTAGCAGGCACTTCACCTCTCGAGGACATAGAGAGAAGAATCAAGTGATGATAAGACAATCCTCCTTCAGAGGCCCAATATTTACACATAAAATTGGATCCCATTAGTGCCTTCAACAAAATAAACCTTTCAATCTGTTTGGCCACCGCCTCTTCGTTTGTTCTAAAGTTCCTCCAAGTTGGCACTATTTTAAGGGGTTCAATATCTACCAAACAATGTTTTTCCATAAAATTATGAAAGAACTTGCCTTTATGATTCATATGAGGGTAAGATCCCCACACCTCTCATAATCAAGTGGTGAAATTTAAATTTTCTCTTACAATATTGAGAAGGTAAAAAAAAATCCCCAAGGTCGCAAGGTTATCCTAGAAGGGGATTTTATCTGAGAAAGGTATGTATATATTGACCACATTAATTCTACACCTAGTATATTTTCATTCCAAGGAGACAAATATAGTGGATCTAAACATCAACAAAGAGAAGGCCCTATAGGCTAGACTCCAACCAGTAAGCAACCCTCTCGATTGATCAACCTAATATACTACCCAAAAAAACCAATCTCTTAGCCATGGTTCTACTGCTTCCTTAGCCTTAGTGCCATTAAAAATTATTTCTCGAATGAGAAAAATTTTAGGATCATGGATCTTGACAATAATTTTGAGGCATATCTTTTTCTGGGAACCCCAAAGCCCTCAAGAGTTGAAATAGAGAATTATCATGACGGTCCCTTCTTGGGGCTTTGCCTACTCTAAGAGCCTTAGAAATTGTGGTTTGTTTTCCTTTTCGAACGTCTTGAACTCCATTCTGTTAAGCCTTAAGGAGAATGGATTTTATTCCAACCATATTATGAAGAACAGGGTTGAGGGATAAGCTGGTCATGGAGGAGGTATATTCCTTTTTCTAATTATGAGGACTCAGAGCGTACTATTTCTTGGCAAGAGGAGAGGGGGTCAAGACTTTGTTTAGTGAGGGAGGTGAATTAACATACTTATTAGAAGGAATTTCAGAGGGATCTTGACAAGCTGCATGATCTAGGAGGATCTCAGTGGCCACCCACCTATTCCAACTTGCTTAAAACATTTTTTGGAAACTTACTATTTTTAGCAATATTTTGGGTCCCAAACTTCTAGGGCCATTTTGAGGGACTAAATGAAAATTTTCATGATCAAGCACCTCAATAATATCCAAAGGCTATGATTGATCCCCTAAAATTAAGCACCTAGTTGATACCTTTCCAACGAGCTATCATGTGCCCCAAATGGAGATCATATACCAAAGTTACGCCCCTAAGAAGTTGATACACCAAACTACCCAAAACAGGGTCCAAAAAACTATTGGATTTTCATCTTCCGGGGTTAGGGTTTTGGATTTTCTTTATGTTAAAAAGGCCTTTGGAAACTCATTGTAACAATCATATTCTTGGAAATGAGAATAGCCATCACATCTCTTCTTAGAGATAAGCTTCCACCATTCTAGCGAGTCTTTCACTCTGTATTCTATAATTTTGTACATTTCGTTCATTAATAGAAATTGGGTATTACTGTATCTTTGTGTTTATGGTTATATCTCAGATATATTTCTATTATATTATTGGATATCTGATATATCTTTGTACATTTCTTTACTATATCTCCACTCTCATTTCATGTTGAAAATAATTAAGATCAATGGTATATGAGGAGGTTGCTCTTGATCATTTTTTAGTGCATGTCCCTGATGAGGTACAAGTATAGAAAGTTGGATATCGAGCTTGTCTCCATTGAGGAAAATATCTCTTGCACACCCAATAAATCCTCCATTGTGGAAGAAAATAAAGACAACAGAGCATGAAATTCTATTAATTTGTTGCTTGAGCAAGCTCTCACACGATAGAGGGACGAAACAATGGGGAATTTTTCCCACATCCTTCAACGCCTACCGATAATAAAAGGATTTTTCCCACATACTTCTACTTTCAAGGTACAAGTTAATTTTGATATTCCCGTATTTGAAGGTAAGATAGATGCGGATTCCCTAGAAAACTGGTTAAATCTTCTAGAAGGTTATTTCTTTGTTCACAATTTTTCCGACAGGGAAAATATCACCTTTGCTGTTAGGGTCCTAAACCGCACATAGGCAGAACAATATATTCAGATTTAATAAAGGTCAATATTAATAAGGCCTTTCAATAAAATAGAATAAGGAAGATGTAAGAAGACCTAATATAAGCTTCCACTTCTAGAAGGATCTTCCTCTAGATGCTTCTTTTTAGTATAAATAGCAGTTGAGGGTATGAGAACCCTAGCTTGGATATTATTGTAATAGAGCTTTGCTCAATTGGAGGTTGCCCCCTCGAAGAGGCCTATGAACATTGCTTTGAGATTCAAAGTGCTATTTATGTTGTTATTCTTATATCATTTCAGTGTTATTGTGGTGAATGTTATGGTTATATTGTTGTTATTCTGCCATTACTAGCATTTTATTTCAGTTCTGCATACATTTTATATCTCATTTATTACAAGTGGTATCAGAGCACTTTCCTCGACATAAAGTGGGTTAAATTTTTTTTCAGGGTAGAGAAGTATTCCGGCATCTTTAAGCCATGGATATCTATCGTTACGTGCATAAACCCATGGTTGAGGGATTCATACATGCAGGAAATACAAGTGGTACTTAAGAGCACATTTGTTGGCCACCCTTGTAACCCCTGTTGGTACCCCTTCAAGTGGTAGCAAATCAGACAACACCTATGTACGAATCGGCCTAGATTACCTGAAGCCCTCTTTAGATAAATCGATCGGCTGCTTGACTACTATAGTGTCACTGAGAACAACACTCGGGAAGATACTCTCTAGTACCCGGGTAGTTGGGTAGTACGGATAAGGGTGCGATCTATCCTCCTTAGTTAGTGCACTGAGATATTGGGCCGAGTACTACTGTTGGACCCCACACATATATCAGAGAGCTATACCACAGGGTAAACCCTTGTCTGTAGAACCCTTGAATACCTAACTCTTGGGGACAGAAACATAAACAAATTAAAACAAACAAGATCTAATGTGATGCAACTATGTTCAGGTTGCCAAGTAAATACACATTTCTTTCTAGTTAAGAATTTGGGCATTTTCTCTCTGCAGTATTCTTCATACCAGAGTATAACTCTATTAAAATAAATAAATAAATTCACCATTATTTGAGACATATCCATTGGATTCATCTCTTCACCCTTATCACATTCATCCATATCATTTTTTCGGCAAAAATTGTTTACCCCACCCACCCCTTTTCAGTTTACTCATCCTCATGGACCATACTCATAGCCAAGACTTGGAAGCTTGCTTCAACACCTTGCAATCTGGTCTCATTGAGACCCAAAAAGAAGTGAAACAACTCAGTGCCAATGTTGTCACCATCAATACAACCATGCAATCCTAAATGGGGCAAATCAAACAAGACCTCACCACCCAGCTTGAATCAATATTTTCGACACTCTGCACCAAAATGCATATCCCTATAGATAACCCTTCCTCTTCCTCACCTCCACATACTGAAGGTGACCATTCCTCTCATTCCCATACCTTGCAGAACCATCACTTTCAACATGACCTATGCCTTCCATGGGTGGATGTGACCAAATTTGATGGCTCGGACCCCAATGATTGGGTAACCCAAATGGAACATTACTTCTATTTATATGGAATTACAGATGACTTGGACAAACTCCAGTATGGTGTTCTCCATATAGATCAAGAATGTTGGCAATGGTGGCAATGGAGAAAAACTTCTTGTCAAGGGTATAGTGCTTGGACACACTTTGTGGCAGAGCTTTATGAATGCTTTGATACTGACACCAACCATTTGGGCCATTTGAAAAAGCTGAAACAATTAGGAACATTGGAAGACTTTATAGCTTCCTTTCAACACCTGGCTTTTAGAACAGAGGGCATGTCTGATGCCTTTTTTCGAGAGTGTTTTATCAGCGGCCTCAAGGATGAAATTTGGGCCCATGTCCTCATGAATCGGCCTGAGAGTTGGGCGGAGGCTACCAAAATAGATAAAGAAGCACAACAGGTTGTATCTTCTCAAAACCGCAAACCCTCCTTTATTCCTCACCCTAAAACAATAAATCTCACTACTCCCTCTGCTCCACTAAAGATCCAAAAATTGACCAGGGCTGAAATGGCTGGACGCCAACTCAAAGGCCTTTGTTATAACTGTGATGAAAAATATTTCCTAGGCCACAAGTGTAAAGAACAAAAGCTTTTTATGGCCATCTCTGAGGAAATTTCGGAAGAAGATGAAGAAACTCCCTCTGTGTCTGAGTCACCTGAATCCACTGACATAACCCCTCCCTCAGACCCTCTCGAAGCAGAGCCGATCATTTCCCTCAATGCTCTCACTGGCTTCTCTGCTCCCCAAACCCTCAAGCTAATCAGTTACATGAAGCATCAGAAGGTCATAATTTTGGTTGATAGTGGCAACAACCATAATTTTATTCATTGCTACATTGCCCAAGAAACTCATTGCTACATCCATGCCATCAATAACTTCCAATTCATGATTTCCAATGGTGGTTCCATGAAATGTGGAGGGCATTGTGAAAATGTGCATCTCCAAATTGGTGACTACCACCTGAAATCCCATATGTTTGTTATCGACATGGGAGGTTGTGACATTGTGTTGGGTGCAGATTGGCTAAGGAATTTGGGTCCCATTCTCATGGATTTTAAATACTTAACCATGCAATTCGACCAAGAGGGCCACCATTATATGTTCCAAGGCATCATTCCAGTTCACCTAAGATTATTAGTTCCCATCGCATGGAAAAGCTGCTAAAAAAGGGTCATTCTGGTGTTATCACCCAACTCCATGCCATACAAGCAATAGAGACACCCTCAGTACCGCAAGACCTCCAAGCCATCCTTTATAAACATCAATTGGTCTTTTCCACTCCCCAAGGCCTCCCTCCTTCCTATGGTGTTCATGATCATTCCATTCCCCTTGTACCCGGAAGCCTTCCTCGCAATATCCGTCCGTATCATCACTCCTTTTCCCAAAAAAATGAAATTGAGAAAATGGTCCAGGAACTCCTTAATGCAGGTGTTATCCACCCTAGTATGAGCCCCTACTCATCTGCTATGGTCATGGTCTTGAAGAAAGAAGGTTCTTGGCGAATGTGTCCTAACTTCCGTGCCCTCAACAAACTTACCATCAATGACAAATTCCCCATTCCTATCATTTATGACCTCCTGGATGAATTGAGTGGCACCAATTCTTCACTAAACTGGATCTTCGTTCGGGCTACCACCAGATACGTATGAAAGAGGCAGACATTCCCAAGACTGCCTTTAGAACTCATGAGGGACACTATGAGTTTTTGGTCATGTGCTTTGGCTTGTGTAATGCCCCCTCCACCTTCCAAAACCTCATGAATCATGTCTTTCGTCCTTTTCTCCGCCATTTTGTCTTAGTTTTCTTTGATAATATCCTCATCTATAGAAAAACTTGGATAGACCATCTTGCTCATGTGGATCAAGTTCTCCATCTACTCTCTCAGCACCAACTTTTCTTGAAACAGTCTAAATGTGCTTTTGGCGCCTCAGAAGTAGAATACTTGGGTTATCTAGTTGGAAAAGATGGCGTAAGGGTGGATCCTAAAAATATTGAAGCTATGCAAGACTGGCCTCACCCAAAGACTCTTAAGATCTTGCTTGGATTTCTAGGCTTAATAGGGTATTATCGCAAGTTTGTTAATAATTATGGCAAGATTACAACACCTCTCACTGCTCTCCTAAAAAATAACTCTTTCACTTGGACTCCAACCGTTGCTCAAGATTTTCAGACCTTGAAGATGGCCATGTGCACCACTCTAGTCCTCGCCCTTCCTGATTTCACAAAGACCTTTGTGTTGGAATGTGATGCCTCAAGGAAAGAAATTGGTGTTGTCCTTATGCAAGAGGGTCGACCTTTGGCCTTTACCAACAAGCAACTATATGAAAGAAATCTGGGCAAATCCATCTATGAAAAGGAAATGTTGGCTATTCTGCATGCCGTGGATCTGTGGCATCCTTATCTATTGCGGCAACATTTCCAAATTAAGATAGACCATCAAAGCCTCAAGTATTTTATGGAACAACACATTTCCTCCCTAGAACAACGAAAATGGGTGACTAAAATCTTTGGATATGATTATGAGATCATTTATAAGAAAGGAAAATACAATGTGCTTGTAGATGCACTTTCCTGAAAATATGAAGACGAAGGATCCCTTTTTTCTCTTTCATTCATTGTACCAGATTGGCTCCAAGCCGTTCGCCAGGAATGGCTACAAGAGCCCAAAAGTTTGTAGTTGATCCACCAATTGTAGTCCAAGGCTCCAGTTTCCCCAGGGTACTCTTGGCTCCATGAGGAACTTCAATACAAAGGTTGTTTGTATTTAAGTAAACAATCAAATCTTAAATACACAGTACTTTCTGAGCTTCATGCTACACCCACAGCAAGGCACTTCGAGTTCACCAAAACCTATGATAGGGTCAAACGTTCCTTTTTCTGGGATGGTATGAAACAAGACATTCGTAATTTTGTAGTTGAATGTGATGTGTGTCAACGCAACAAAGGAGAAACAATCAAATTGTCAGGCACACTACAATCGCTCCTGATTCCACCTGCTATTTGGAAGGATATCTCTATGGATTTTATTATTGGCTTACCCAAATTGGGAAATAAATCCGTCATCATGGTGGTTGTTGATCGCCTTTCCAAGTATGCTCATTTCTACGCCCTTCAACACCCATTTACAACATCCACGGTGGCTAAAATCTTCATGGATGAGGTCTTCAAGCTTCATGGTATGCCGCACTCTATTGTTTTTTATTGCAACCCAACTTTCACAAGAAATTTTTGGCAAGAACTATTCAAGATACAAGGCACTGAATTGCATCTCAGCACAACTTATCATCCCCAAACTGATGGCCAAACGAAAGTTGTCAACAAGTGTTTGGAAACATATTTGAGGTGTTTTGCCTCGGAAAAGAAAAATCAATGGGCTCAATGGTTAACCCTAGTTGAATGGTGGTACAACACTTCATACCATACAACTACACGCATGACTCCTTTTGAAGCGGTATATGGACAGAAGCCACCTTCATATCTCTCATACTTACCGGGTGCCTCAAAGGTCCAGGCGGTTGACCTAACACTTATATCTCGAGAGGCTATTCTTCGTACCCTCAAAGGGAATTTTGTCATGGCACAGAATCGCATGAAGCAACAAGTAGATCAAGGTCAGTCTAAACGTCAATTTGCAGAAGGGGATCAGGTGTTTCTTCAACTGCAAACTTACAAGCAAAATTCCCTCATGGCCAAGCATTATCAGAATCTAGCACCCAAATTTTATGGTCCTTATAGCGTACTCAAGAGTGTGGGACAAGTCGCCTATTAGTTAACTTTGCCCAACAAGTCAAAGCTACATCTTGTTTTTCATGTTTCATGCTTAAAGAAGGTGATTGGAGTTAAGTGCCAAATTCAAACCAACCTTCCAGAGTTAGTTGAATAAGGATCCATTTGGCTACAGCCAGAAGCAGTTTTGGACCACCGTGAGCATCGCCTATGTTAGAGAGCCATCAAGGTAGTGCTAGTATAGTGGAAAGATACAACTCCAATAGACGCCACTTGGGAACCAACTACCATTCTACAAAAATTTCCTCGTCTCAAGCCTTGAGGACAAGGTTGTTTTTAAGGGGGCGGACATGTTAGAGTCCTAACCCACACATAGGTAGAACAATATATTCAGATGTAATAAAGGTTAATATTAATAAGGCCTTTCA
Organism: Picea abies; assembly: GCA_900067695.1. Lineage (NCBI taxonomy): Eukaryota > Viridiplantae > Streptophyta > Pinopsida > Pinales > Pinaceae > Picea > Picea abies. Next base: position 19,544 of record CBVK0100804819.1, read on the forward strand.
ATAAAATAGAATAAGACGGATGTAAGAAGACCTAATAGAAGCTTTTGCTTCTAGAAGGATATTCCTCTAGATGCTTCTTTTTAGTATAAATAGGAGTCGAGGGTATGAGAACCCTAGCTTGGATATTATTGTAATAGAGCTCTACTCAACTGGAGGTTGCCCCCTTAAAGAGGCCTGTGAACATTTCTTTCATATTCAAAGTGTTATTTCTATTGTTATTCTTATATCATTTCAGTGTTTTTGTGGTGAATGTTCTAGTTATGTTGCTATTATTCTGCCATTACTAGCATTTTATTTCAGTTCTGCATACATTTTATATCTGGTATATTACATTTGCACTCTATAAGGATCTCCCCCATGTCAAACATTGGTGGGAACCTTACTAAGAGAAAAGTTCCACAAAGAAGTCTGGATTTCCAACTTTGGAATATATGGGGGCGATCCCACTTGGGATATTTTTGTGGATGCAGTAAATGAACAATATTACCATGTTGGTAACTGATGACTAGTACATGAGATGGACCATACTGTGGCAAGAGAGGGGCCAAAAAATGTCAGAGTTCACAAATAATTTCCATACCTTGTGCACCAATCTGGGTATCAAAGACTCTGAGCGACATCTGGTTCTGAAATACTGCGGGGCTCTACATAGGTACATTGAAACCAAAATGGATTTAATGGATATCTCATCACTGGGAACTACCTATCGATATCTTGTCAAAATCAAACAGAAATTTAGTCACTAGAAGAAATGGGAGTTTGGGTTTGCAAGTATGAAACAAACAAAGTATGGTAAAGACGACCCTAACAACCAGCGTCCAGAATACCAATCTAAGCCACAGGAAAAGAAGGGTAATAGAAAGACGAAGAAGGACACTGGAAAGTGATGCGATTTCCACAAAATCCTTGGGCACAACATTGATGAATTTTGATCAAAACACTCATTGATTACCGAGATAAAAGAAAAGGACCCTAACCTTGATTCATAAAATAATGGGAGAAGACAGGGCATCGACACGGACCCTAATTCTACTGTCATGAACACAACAATTCAAATAGAAGATCTTGAAGAGGGGGGGCACCTTTTTCATTCACAGACGTGGGTGAAGGGGGCCCCGCTGCATTTATTGTTGATAGCAGAATCCAAAAGAACCTCATCTCAACAGAGCTCATCAAACAATTGGGATTATCGACAACACCACACCCACAACCATATAACATCGGGTGGCTTCACCAGGGATGAGATCTTTGTGTCAGCCAATAGTGTCGATTTCCATATGACATCCAACCCTTCAAGGATCAAGTGTTATGTGATGTTTCCTTGCTAGATGTATGTGATGTTCTTTTGGGCCAACCATATATGTGGAAGCACCATGATATTTATGAGTCTCAACCTTGTAGTGTCATTTTTACTCTAGGAGGTCATCTCTACAGGATACCAGAGGTAGTTATAACTATTATCCCACCAAAACAGTGCCGCAAAGTAATATCTCATACTGCAAAATTCATCTTCTTCACAATCTGTTCAAAAGGTGAACATAAGGACACTGCAACCACTATGGCCTTGGCCCAAGATATTTTTTTCCAACATAAGCATATTGCAGAAGAGAAAGAATATATTGTTTCTTCACCTACAATGGTACCTACACACTTCCCAATCAAGACAAAATAAAACAGGTTGGTTGAATAGATTCAACCTCACCAACAACAGGTTCGTGACAGTCTTCAACAAGCTAAGTAGCTCAACTTCTCCAATAAGGAAAGAAAATCTCCAAGATTCATATTCAACGAACCATTTCTTCCTAAGGAGGGAGGATTGATCTAAGAGGATCTCGGTGGCCACCCACCTATTCCAATTGGCCCCAAACCATTTTTTCGAAACTTACTATTTTTAGTAGTTTTTTAGGTCCCAAACTTCCAAGGCCATTTTTAGAGACTAAACAACGTTTTTTCATGATCATGCACCTCAAGAATAGTCACAGGCTCTGATTGAGCCCCCAAAGTGAAGCTCCTTGTTGATACCTTTCCAACAAGCTATCGTGCACCCTAAATGGAAATCATATGCCAAATTTACTGTATCTTTGTGTTTATGGTTATATCTCTGATTTTTATAACCCTAATTTTCACCAGACATGCTTACCTGGCATCACACCATCTCATTTTCCTTCTTTTCCAAGCCACTACTGAACATATCTTCTTAAAAACACCTTTTTTAAAGGCACACGCTATTTTACCCACTATAGCCCACGTGTACACTCTAACTGACCCACTACAGCCTGCGTGTACATGCTAACTAGCCCATTACAACTTGTGTGTACCTACAAAAGCACGAAAAATGAAAAGTTGTTGATGGAACAAATAGTTTTGCGTAAGTTAACTAAACATTTCGACCATGCATGGCCAGTCACTTGACTAAATACCTAGCTCCTTCTAGCCTATAAAAAAAGGGGTAGGGGTCCCATTTGAAAGAAGGAAAATCATAGTAAAGAAACTCTACCCGAATCAACATTCCCCTAGCCTCAACCTTTTGCAACTATTGTGTGGAGAGAAGCATATACAAAATCAGTTGGAGCACAGTTGAAGAGGAGCCTAGGTCTAGATTTGAGGAGAAGTTCCAACCACCTATTGTAAAGTTTACTCTTGTGAATATTAATACAAAAAGGAATACTTTTTTCGTCCCACCATATCATGTGTTCAAATTGTGTATTTATTTTATGATATTGTCACATCTAACTCAACAATTAGTATATGAAATGCATGCTTGCAGCTCTCTGTTTGTCCATGTGTGAATGCAGGTCATCTTTGGGAGGAGGCTTGCAATCAAGGAGTGAGTGAAAGTGAAGGGATCGACATCAAATGGAGGATTTAAGGTAGAGTTACCTAATCTTGTTTGCACCTTTGTATTGCATGAATGTGGGGTTTTGTGTTGGGAGAATAGAAAAAAGTAGAGGCCTTTAAATGGTCATTTTTTGCATGCATGATAAAACCCTTAGTGCTAGTCCGTAGGAGGGATTTCCCACCCA
>CBVK0100804820.1:0-15793 GCA_900067695.1 Picea abies
ATGCATGATAAAACCCTTAGTGCTAGTCCGTAGGAGGGATTTCCCACCCATAATAGAATTGGCGACCATACTGGGGATACTCTAGGGTTCTTTGGGGATTTTTTATTGGGTATTTTGAAATTGGTTTTACTACCTTTTATGAGTTTCTGCAAGAAGTCTAAGTGTTTAGGGGTTCTGGTTCTCAATACCAATCTTCCCTTCTGTACTTACCAGACTATTTTTTTTTTTTTTTTTGAGAGTCTTAAGAGGCATACACACCCTGTAGTGGGCCAACACGCGTATGCACACGCCCTGCCTTTAGTCAACCCACATATGTACGCCTGCTGATGAAGTGCTAGTTGCGTGGTCGAGAACCCAAAAAATCCTTCTCAAGAAGAGGCAGTCATCCTCTCCCCTACATAAGTGATCCTTATCATAGATCTTCTGGGTCCTTATAGGTCTCTGATTGAACATTCCATAGTCAGGTAAAAACCTCAGGATTAGATTTGTTTCACTATATTTTTCTTTCCTCTTATTTGTCAATGTAAGTTTTTGCACCTTTAAGGGGTTCTGGTTTTCAATACCAGTACTCCCTACCTAAGCTTAGCTGCTTATATTTCTTTTTTGAGGATAAACATAGGCACACACGACTTGTAGTGGGCTTGCATGTGTGCATATGCGCCCTGCCCTTGGACAACCCGTGTGCATACGCTGGCTATTGAAGTAACAATCGCGTGTCTATATAGAATTTTTTTTGAAGAGGAAGTCATCCTCTTTCCTGTCAAGAGTCATTTTTTTAGGGATTTTCTTGTCTGATTATAGTCTCTGTCATAGAAGTTTTAGCCTAGGTTGGACTCCAGCATAGCTTGCTTTTTCATTAAAATATTTCTTCTGTTTCTTATCTTTTTTAACTTTTTTAATCATGAATTCATCAGTTTCTTTTAGAACATTTTGTTACTTCTGCTTTGATTGGAAGAAAATATAAAAGAAAATAAAAATAGCTTGTTAGTTCTCTTTCTTTCTTGGCATTTTCCTTGCATTGTTATTTGAAAAAGAAAAAGAAATTAGCATAGTGTTTTGTTTTCTTCTCATCTTAAAAGCACTTCAAAAGAAAAATAAGAAATATAATCCTTCTTTTCTAGTGTTTGTATCATTTCATTTTTCGCAAGAGTCTTAACAACATTAGTTGCACCACCGCACCTATTTTTTGAGTAAATCAAGCCAGTAAAAAGAACGCTAATTAAAATATAATAGACTTTATGTTTGTAGGGTCCATAAACTAGATTAGGCTAGATCCTTGATTTAGGTTGGAGAGGAAGCTCTTCAAGGCTATAAAAAAAACATACGAGTCTGTGCTAAGGAGTGTAGAAGTCCAGTAATGTGGAAATTATCCGGGAGCCCCCTCTAACACATGGGTTAAACACGAGGTCGTGTGCAGAAAGGTAGCAGATATAATCCCTCCAAAGCTGGACCAAGCATAGTGGGGAACGCATATAGAGGACTTGTCTTGGGATTCCGTTGATTGAATTTGCACAGAGCTTCATGGGTCTTGAATCCGGTAGAGGTCCTTAGTCATCTTCCAGAACACTTTCTTTCGATACCCTTGATAGGTTTCGGGCTTGATACCCTGCTCATTGTGGTCCACCCGACTGTCGACTGTACCTGCTTGGTGATTGATCACGAGCTGGCAACCTAGTTGCCTTTATTTTAAGGACTTACACAGGTGACCACGGGGGTGTACCGCATTACCTAGGGTAGAAATTGGGACACGCTTTGCAGAGTATACCTAGAGGGTGCTTTCATATTCAAGTTGCACTTGCACCAGTAAGTTTCTCTAGTGTTGGTTGGTGTAACTGTTCTTCCAACTAGTTAGTCGTTTGCTTGATTTTCCTTTAGGAACTTTTAGTGTGTGCCCTGTGCTCCCTATTTTTCCATAGTGATTTAGTCAGTCATGGCTTTGAGTCTTTGAACTAGGGTGAAAGAACACCCACTCCACCAGTTGAGGGGACTTTTCAGTCTTCTGCTTAGAAACGTGGAGCTGCCTCTTTATAGGCATTGTTTTGATAACACTAGTTCTTCAGAGTTAGTGTGTGAGACTTTTACAGATTTGATTGATCCCACAAGGGGAGAACCTCTGCATAAGATATTCATGGCTAAATTTCTGGACGGTACCAACCAAGGAACCCCTTTGCAAGGGGATTCTTGTGCTCTTCCTTTCTTCAGAAACACTGGTGTCCCTTTGATGGCCACTTTGTACATTCCTGGGTTGAATGTGGGACTGCCGGTTTGGTTGGGTACTATTCTAAATGTCCCAAATTCTCTTGATGCTTATTAGTTAAGCACCTTAAGTCATGGGCACCCTGTTGATGTTTCTTCATCAGAAAATTCTTCTCCTCCTCCTTCTCCCACCTCTGGTGAAAGTACAATTACTAGTAACTAGAAGTCTAAATGAAATAGAAAGAGGAAGAATAGGAAGAAGAAATCACCAACCTTTGCAAGTCATGTTGAATACCAACACCCAGCCTCTACAAGTCACGCTTGGGGCAAGCACCCAGCCTCTGCTAGTCTTGCTGGGAGAAAAATTCCAATCCCTTCTAGTCATACTGACAATAGGTCTGTAGCCTCTGCATGTCATGTTGTCGATCCATCACCATCCTTTGCAAGTCATGTTGGAGATGCAAAACCAACCACTGCTAGTCATGTTGGGGTAATTGATTATGTTGAGAAGCCTAGACAGATAGGAAGTAAGCCCAAGTTCCCTTGTAAGCTTTGCAAGGGAGATCACCTTACTCATCTATGCCCTGGCATTCCAGAGGTACAAATATTATGGTTCCTATCTGCAAGCTCTTCTGATTCTGAGCCTTCTGAGGTTTCCTCTCAGCCTATTCAACCATTGGTTGAGAAAGTGGTCATGCCGATGCAGTCATCAGATGATCCCACTCCTCTTTTAGGGGGTGAGGTGCCTTTAGACCTTGTAGTCTCTTAGCCTATTCAACCATGGTTGAGAAAGTGGTCATGCTGATGCAGTCATCAGATGATCCCACTCCTCTTTTGGGGGGTGAGGTGCCTTTAGACCTTGTAGTCTCTCAGCCTAATCGGCCATTGGTTGAGAAAGTGGTCATGACGATGCAGTCATCGGCTAATCCCACTCCTCTTTTGAGGGGTGAGGTGCCTTTAGATCATGTAGTCTTGAAGCCTATGCAGTCATTGGTTGAGAAAGTGGTCACGTTGTCACAACCTTTGGTTGATCCCACTCTTTTCTTGGAGAGTGTCAAGTCTACCAAAGTGGTCATGCTATTGCAATATTCGGCTGATCGCGCTCCTCTCTTGGGGAGTGAAGTGTCTACCGACTATGTTTTTAGCATTTCCAATTCCATACTTTCAGAACAAGAGGGAATTATGCTCACTCTGAGCACACCCCCTCCAAGCCCTAGGATGGTTTCCTTTGATTGGAATGATCTTGTTGAGCCTCATCTTCCTTCTTCTGCACCTTTTCAAATAAGGGTTGAAGTTAATTCAACAAACATCTATCGATGTATTGTAGATGAAGGAGCCTCTGCAAGTATTTTATCGTCCTTAGTTTGGAAAGTCTTGGGATCTCCCAAGCTTGTGTCTGCTTCACATGAGTTGTTGGCTTTTGATAGACATCCTAGTGAATATTTGGGGGTTCTTCCATAGTTTCCTATCTTGTTAGGTGGGAATAGTGTTCGTGTTGATGTTATAGTGGTGTAAGGCCCGTTAGATTTCAATATTCTTCTCGGGCATGATTATGTATATGCTATGAATGATGTGGTGTCTACATTCTTCCGGGTGATGAATTTCCCTCACAATCGAAGCATTGTCACTATTAACCAGTTGGCACCTGATAATCACCATCCTAATTTGGCGTTATTTCAGACTACCCCTTTACATGTTCCTAGTGTTCGTATAGACTCAACTCTGCCATAGGTTAATTATGTGGCATCTTATCCTTGATGTTCAATTGCTTCTGAGAAGGAACCTGTGCAATCATGTTTTCCTTCTCGAGACTTGGTCTCAACAATTGATTCATTGGTTTATCCAATGGGATCTTACGAGCCCTTGCTTCTCCCTCTTGGTACGAGTGATTTTGAGTCTCCTTCTGAATCTGATCTCGTTGTTTGTAGATCCTCAAGCTCTCGTACTTGTGATTCTTCACTGATAGACTCTTCCAGTCTTGGCCAGAACCTCCATAATCAAATGGAATATGGTGAGTTTAGTTCACCCTTTGGAATTGTCAACCCTCATTTGCGTGATTTCTTGAATTCTGAATTGCCTTCATATCATGATATCCTAAAAGCCATGACTATGGTTTCTATATCATGGGAGGACTTACACCGTGGTTTGTGTTTTCTTCCCTCTTGGGACACTTTCCAAGTTGACTATCGAAGAGAATCTTGGTCTGAGCCTAGCAATGGGCTCTACCTGAACCAGTTTCATACATGAGTCGTAGCCCCCAACGGGTCTTCTTTTATGCCCTTTTCAGACCCTTTAAAAACATGAAATGATTGTCAAGTGATCTTGTTGTCTTTCACTCTCGTTAAACTAAAATTTGAAGGCATGTCTGTCTGGCGGTAGTTTACCCCTTTTTTGGTCCGGATGGTCAACTGTATGAACAAAGGTATACTCTAGGAACTTCAGTTCTCTAGAATAGTATTCTCAAGTATAATTTTAACCCTTATTCGGGCCTGAGGGACTAAATTTATGAAAAAGGAACCCCCACAGAGTCCATAGTTAAGCTATTTTCAGACTCCCTAAAATTGAAAAGATCACCGAGTGACCTTATTATTTCAGACTCGTTAAAATTGTCTAGAAGAACATTCCTGGCGGAGTCCATATTTAAACTTTTTTTAGACTCTTTAAAAATGAAAAAATCATCGAATGATCTTGTCTCTATCACACTCATTAAAATAGTTTTGAATAGACGTCTGGTTGGTGCTAGTTTACCCCTTTTTCAATCTGACTAGACTATCTTTAAAAAAGGTACCCTAGTGAAGTCTCCTTTTACATTTTTTTCAGACTCTCTAAATATGAAAAACCGTCGAGCTTACCTTCTCTAGGCTCGTTAAAATTACATTGAAGGACATTGCCATTGTGTGTTTTGTTAATCGCATTTGCATCCTTGCATCTTTGGCCTAATGTCAGCTCCCTATTGCTCTCAACTGAACCATCTGAAGCACGCCTTATACGCAAGCCCCGTAGCACTTTTCCTCTGCCTCTTGACACCTTTGGCCCCTAGAGGATTTTTCCCAAGTGTTCTTTTCCTGCATATGACCCTTTTCCCTAAACATCCCTGTGTTCCATGCACTTGGAACTAGTATGTTTGCGACACTCGATCCTCTTTGTAACGTAGCATTGTTTTATTCTTTTTCAAACTTCCCAAAATTATTGAAAAAGACAAAAAAAAATCAAATATACACCAAAAAGAGGAAGGGAAAAGTATTTTATTTTTATTGGAAGCATAATGAGTCTCCCTTGGACAAAGCACATCCTTCTGTTTGTTTGTCAAGCCCTAGGATTTAATATGACCTTAGGAAGATTTTCTTGCTACATAGAGTTGTGTCCTCCTCTATTTGGTTCTTCTTCCAAATATATGGAGAGTTTGCGTTGCCTCTTGCATCATGAACTTATGTCAATGCCATGCTCCCTGAGTCTCATAATTTTTTGTGCTATTGTCTAAGGGAATTTTTTACCAAGCCTGAGTCAGCCCCTCTACAGTTTGTCTATTGCCCTCATGCCCATCTATCCCAAAAGTCCAATCAAATCTTTGTTTGAAATCAATGAAGCCTTTAGTTTGATCATCCATATCCTCTAGTCCATACCCAATGAGTCGTCGAAGACCTCTGGGTAGTGAATTCGTACACTCATATTACACTCCTACCCAATTTTTGAAGATTTTGAGGTTGATGCTCAAGCTCTGAAGACCTCATCTCCAGCCATCAGGCCTTATCAGCTTCTAGAAGATGGATACTATACATGTATACCTTTTTTATTTTGAGATGTAGATCCACTATGTATTGCTCGTGGCTACACTTTATATAGTTATAGACATGTATCTACAGTGTATTTGATTGGTAGCCATGATTTTATTTCATTCTGATCATGGGTTTGTCCGCCTCGGTGAGACACTTGTTATTTTGCAGATGGCACCTCTCACATTCTGGTCCCTGGGCTCACTGGTTTGATATGCTGATAAATATTGATAATGTATTTCGGCCATCAGATTCTCTTATAACCTCACACATTAGGGGGCATATGTTATAACCCTAATTTTCACCAGACATGCTTACCTGGCATCAGGCCATCTCATTTTCCTTCTTTGCCAAGCCACTACTTAACATCTCTTCTTAAAAACACCTTTTTTAAAGGCACACGTTAGCTGACCCACTATAGCCCATGTGTACACTCTAGATGACCCACTATAGCCCGCGTGTCATGCTAGCTGGCCCATTACAACCCGTGTGTACCTACAAAAGCACGAAAAATGGAAAGTTTCTGACGGAACACATAATTTTGGGTAGGTTAACTAAAGCATTCGACCATGCATGGCCAGTCACTCGACTAAATACCTATCTCCTTCTAGACTATAAAATAAGGGGTAGGGGTCCCAGTTGAAAGGAGGAAAATCATAGTAAAGAAACTCTACTTGAATCAACATTCCCCTAGCCTCAACCTTTTGCAACTATTGTGTGGAGAGAAGCATATACAGAAGCAGTTGGAGCACAGTTGAAGAGGATCCCAGGACCAGATTCAAGGAGAAATGCTGACTACATATTGTAAAGTTTACTCTTGTGAATATTAATACAAAAAGGAATACTTTTTTTGTCCCACCATATCATGTGTTCAAATTGTGTATTTATTTTATGATATTGTCACATCTAACCCAATTAGTATATGAAATGCATGTTTGTATCTCTCTGTTTTTCCATGTGTGAATGCAAGTTAGATTTGGGAGGAGGCTTGCAGTCAAGGAGTGAGTGAAAGTAAAGGGATTGACATTGAGAGAAGGATTTAAGGTACAATTACCTAATCTTGTTTGCACCTTTGTATTGCATGAATGTGGGGTTTTGTGTTGAGAGAATAGAAAAAAGTAGAGGCCTTTAAATGGTCATTTTATGCATGCATGATAAAACCCTTAGTGCTAGTTCGTACGAGGGATTCCCCACCCACAACACTGATATATTTCTGTTATATTATTGTATATCTAATATATATCTGTACATTTCATTACTATATCTCTGCTCTCATTTCATGTTGAAAATAATCTGGATCAGTGGTATCAGAGCAGATTGCTCCTGATCCTTTTTTAGTGCATGTCCCTAATGAGGTCCGAGTATATCAAGTTGGGTCTCAAGCTTGTCTCTCTTGAGGACAATCACTATCACACTCCCAAGAAACCCTCCATGGTCGAAGAAAATAAATATGACAGAGTAGAAGATTCTATTAATCTGTTTCTTGATCAAGATCTCATGTGAAAGAGGGACGAAATGATGGAAAATGTTTCTAACATCCTTCATTGCATGTTGATAACAACAGAACCATATTCATCAAGAGACCACTTTGGAGGAACTTCTCCTTTCAAGGTACAAGTTAATTTTGATATTCCCGTATTTGAAGGTCAGATAGATGCGGATGCCCTAGAAAAATGGTTAAATTTGCTAGAAGGTTATTTCTTTGTTCACAATTTTTTCGACAGGGAAAAGATCACCTATGCACTCCTTAAGGCTCTCCCCCTTGTCAAACATCGGTGGGAAACTTATTGGGAGCAAAGTTCCATAGAGGAGTCAGGAATATATGGGGTCGATCCCACTTGAGATTTTTTGTGTGGATGCAGTCAAGGAAAATATTAACCTGTTGGTAACTATGACAACAAATACATGAGATGGACCACTCTACGACAAGAGAGGGGCCAAATAGTGCTAGAGTTCACAAATAATTTTCATACCTTGAGCACCAAGCTAGGTATCAAAGACTCTGAGCAACGTCACATTCTGAAATACCATGGGGCTCTGCATAGGTACATCCAAACCGAAATGGATTTTCTAGACATCTCATCATTGGGAACTGCCTATTGATATGCTATAAAAATAGAGAATAAATTTAGGCACAAGAACAAATGGGAGTTCGGGTCTACAAATCTGCAACAACCAAAGTATGGTAAAGATGACTCTCACAACTAACCTCCAGAAAACTAGTCTATGCCATAGGAAAAGAAGGGTAACGAAAAGACAAAAAAGGACACTGGAAAGTGGTGAGGTTTACATAAAATCCCTAGATACAACATTGATGAATGTTGCTCAAAACAATAATTGGTGGACGAGATCAAATAAAAGGAGCAAACCCTTATTTAGAATCTAATTCGAAAAATAATGGGAGAAGACAGATCATCGATGCAGACCCCACTGCTACTGTTGAGACTGAAATAATTCAAACAGAAGAACCAACAGATCCTGAAGAGGGGGATCACCTCTTTCATTCACATATGTGGGTGAAGGGGACCCCCTCTACATTTATTTTTGATAACGAAATCCAGAAGAACCTCATCTCAATAGAGGTCATTAAAAAAATGGGATTTTCGACAACACCAAACTTGCAACCATACAACATTGGGTGGCTTCACTAGGGACGGTATTTCTATGTCAGCCAATAGCATCGATTGTCATACGACATCCTACCCTTCAAGGATGCAGTATTATATGATATTTTCCCACTGGATGTCTGTGAAGTTCTTGTGGTCCAACCATATATGTGGAAGCACCATTCTATTTATGAGTCTCGACCTTGTAGTGTCATTGTTACTTTGGGGGGTCATCTATACAAGATACTAGAGGTAGTTTTGACTATTGTCCCACCAAAAAAATTCCGCAAGGTAATCTCTCATACTGCAAAATTCAACCTCTTCACAATTTGTTCAAAAGGTGAAGAAAAGGGCATTGCAACCATTACAACCTTGACCCAAGATCTTTCTTTCCAATAGAAGAAGATTGTAGAGGATAATGAAGATATTGTTTCTTCACCTACAATGGTACCTACACATTTCTCAGTCAAGTCAAGATAAAATAGGTTGGTTGAAAAAATTCAATCTCACCAACAACAGGTTTGTGACAGTTTTCAACAAGCTAAGAAACACAACTTCTCTAGCAAGGCAAGTATCTTACCAAGATTTAGATTCAACAAATGCTTTCCCCTCTCCCCCAGGAACTCAATGTAATGGAGAAAATTTCTTCCTAAGGAGGGAGGATTGATCTAGGAGAATCTTGGTGGCCACCCACCTATTCCAATTGGCTCAAAATAGTTTTTTGACAACTTTCTAATTTTAGCAGTTTTTCGGGTCCCAAACTTTCGAGACCATTTTGAGGGCCTAAATGTTTTTTTTGGACGATATGGAACCTCAATTATGGAAAAGGTATTTTTTATGAGCCCCCAAAATTAATCTCCTCATCGATACCTTTCCAATGAGCTATCATGTTCCCCAAACATAGATCGTATGCCAAAGTTACGCCCCCAGGAATTTGATACACCAAACTACCCAAAACAAGGTCCACAAAACTATTGAATTTTCATCATCCATCACATCTCTTCTCAAAGATAAGTTGCCACCATTCTAGCGAGTCTTTCACTCTGTATTTCTATAGTTTTGAATATTTCACTCAATAATAGAAATTGTTTAATACTGTGTCTCTGTGTTTATGGTTATATCTATGATATATTTATGTTATATTATTGGATATCTGATATATCTTTGTACATTTGTTTACTATATCTCTACTCTCATTTCATGTCAAAAATAATCTAGATCAATGGTATCAGAGCAAGTTGCTCTTGATCATGTTTCCATGCATGTCCCCGATGAGGTCCGAGTATAGCAAGTTGGGTCTTGAGCTTGTTACTCTTTAGAAAAATCTCTCTCGCACACCTAATAAACCCTCCATGATGGAAGAAAAGAAAGACAACAAATCAGAATATTCTATTAATCTATTGCTTAAGCAAGCTCTCACGTGACAGAGAGATGAAATGATGAAGAACTTTTCCCACATCCTTTAGCACCTGACAATAGCAATAGGCACATATTCATCAAGCGACCAATTTGAAATAACTTCTCCTTTCAAGGTATAATTTAATTTTGATATTATCATATTTGAAGGTCAGATAGATGCAAATGCCCTAGAAAAATGGTTAAATCTGCTAGAAGGTTATTTCTCTATTCACATTTTTTCTGACAAGGAAAATATCACCTTCGCACTCCTTAAGTCTCTCCCCCATGTCAAACATTGATGGGAAAATTATTGGGAGAAAATTTCCACAGAGGAGTCTGGAATATATGGGGCCGAGCCCACTTGGGATTTTTGTGTGGATGCAGTCAAATAACAATATTACCATGTTGGTAACTATGATGACTAGTACATGAGATGGACCACACTGTGAAAAGAGAGGGGACAAACAGTGCCAAAGTTCACAAATACTTTCCATACCTTGTGCACCAAGCTGGGTATCAAATACTTCATGTGACATCTGGTTTTGAAATACCGTGGGGCTCTCCATAGGTACATCAAAACCTAAATGGATTTTCTGAACATCTCATCACTGGGAATTGTCTATCGATATGTTGTCAAAATCAAGTAGAAATTTAGGCACCAAAACAAATGGGAGTTCGAGTCTGCAAATCCTCAACAACAAAAGTATGGAAAAGACAACCCTAACAATCAACGTACAGAAAACTAGTCCAAGCCATAGGAAAAGAAGGGTAACAAAAATATGAAGAAGGACACTAAAAAGTGGTGTGATTTTCATAAAATACCCTAACACAACACTAATGAATGTATCTCAAAAAAATCATTGGTGGCCAAGATCAAAGAAAAGGAGTTGAACCCTGATTCATAATTTGATTAAGAAAATAATGCAAGAATACAGATCATTGACACAGACCCCACTTCTACTATCACGAACACAACAATTCAACCAGAAGAACTAACAGATCCTGAAGAGAGGGAGAAAATTTTTCTTTCATAGATGTGAGTGAAGGGGACCCCATTGTATTTTATTGTTGATAGTGGAAGCCAGAATAATCTCATCTCAACAAAGGTTTTCAAACAGTTGGGATTGTCAACAACACCACACCCGCAACCATAGAACATTGGGTGGCTTTGCCAGGGATGAGATCTTCATATCAGCTAGTAGTGTTGATTGTCATATGCAATCCATCCCTTAAAGGATGAGGTATTGGATGTCTATGATGTTATTTTGGGCCATCCATATATTTGGAAGTGCCATGATATTTATGAGTCTCGACCCCATAGTTTCATTGTTACTCTAGGAGGTCATCTCTACAGGATAACAGAGGTAGTTCCGACTACCATCCCACCAAAACAGTGCTGCAAGGTAATCTCTCATACTACAAAATTCAACCTCTTCACAATTTGTTCAAAAGGTGAATAGAAAGACACTGCAACCACTACAACCTTGGCCCAAGATATTTCTTTCCAACAGAAGAAGATTGCATAAGAGAAAGATGATATTTTTTATTCACCTACAATGGTACCTAAACACTACCTAGTCAAGACAAGGTACAATAATTTGGTTGAATAAATTCAACCCCACCAGCAATAGGTTCATGATAGTCTTCAACAAGCTAAGTAGCACAACTTCTCCAACAAAGCAAGTAGCTCACCAAGATTCAAATTCAACAAATGCTTTCCCTTCTCCCCCTGGAACTCAACGCAATGGATACCATTGATTCTTACAGAAGGAGGATTGATATAGGAGGATATTGGTGGCCACCCACCTATTCCAACTGGCTCAAAACAAGTTTTTGGAAACTTACTATTTTTAGCAGTTTTTTGGGTCCCAAACTTCTGAGGCCATTTTGAGGGCCTAAATGATGTTTTTTCATGATCGGGCACCTTGATGATAATTGAAGGCTATTATTGATTCCCCTAAATGAATCTCCTCATAGATACCTTTCCAACGAGCTATTGTGCACCCCAAATGGAGATCGTATGCAAAATTTACACCCCTAGGAAGTTGATACACCAAAATACCCAAAACAGGGTCCACAAAACTGTTGGGTTTTCATCTTCTGGGGTTAGTGTTTTCGATTTTATTTATGTTAAAAAATTCCTTTGGAGCTTCATTATAACATCTTCTTGAGAATGAGCGTAACTGTCACATCTCTTCTCAAAGATAGGCTACCACCATTCTAGCGAGTCTTTCACTCTGTATTTCTATAGTTTTGTACATTTCGCTCATTAATATAAATTGTGTATTACTGTATCTCTGTGTTTATGGTTATATATATGATATATTTCTATTATTTTATTGGATATATGATATATCTATGTACATTTATTTACTATATCTATGCTCTCATTTCATGCCGAAAATAATCTGGATCATCACAGGAGGGGGGGAGGGATAGGGGAAGGGGAGTTGTGCATGTCGCCATTGGGGTACGAAGGGGTAGATTGGAAGGGATAGGGAGGGAGGGATTTAGAACCTACCTTAACAAGGAAGGGAGACCCCATAACCACAGGAAGAGGGAGAGGAAGAGAGGGGGACAAAAATTGAATAGAGGAAGGGGAATCACGTAACTTACAAAAGGATTTTGAGGAAGAATCAAAAGAGACCAGAGCTACTCCTTCACCATCCTCCTTTCAATTCCCATGGGTCTACGGCTTCCAGAGAGCTAGTGACAACTTGATTTGTTTACCTATATGCATACTGAGGCTTTTCAAGGTGGCAACAACTTGTTGTAGTTGTCCTAAAGGTGGCTTACTTCATGGAACAAAAAAAAAATTAAACAAGAGGCGCTAATAGTACACACGTTGGTGCTAGGTCTGAGTGTCAAAAACTAGATCCAAGTTTTTAATCAACCCCTCACTTATATCAACCTATACTTGAATCTAGGCCCATCGATGGTTAGTTTTTTTGGCCCAACTTGGATCCAGAGAGAAAAAGGTCCCAATCTTGTTGTCGATGGCTTCCAAGGCATTCTCTGTCCAGAACACAAGGGGAATCCTAAGAAGAATGACCCACACCTTCATAACCACATTGTTTTCTTTAGAGAGATCAAATCTAGGATCCTAGCTCTTAAGAGATAAACTAGAGGGTCCCCAAGACCAACTCTTGGCAAAGAAAGAATCACAATCTCATTTATAATGAAAAACAAAAACTAGCCAAACATGGATGAGAACATGGAAAAGTGGGGAGTAGCCCAACCTGGGCTTCCAGATACTATCAACCCATTATGTAACTGAACCCTCCTTGGGACACTTTCCTACAAATTTTCCAAATAGGGTGGTGCCATAGAATTTTCCCATGTCGTCTACCTCAATATTTTATCCAATGACCATTTGGACCTTCCTAGGTCACACCTTAACACACTTTTTCTTCTTGGACTACAGGTCATTTCTCTGAGCTTCTTAAGAGTAGATTGGCTAAGCTTCAATACTTTCATCACACAGAGGAAAGAGACTCGAGTCTATGTCTGAAGAAAGAGAGGAGGTAACCAAAGTGCCATTCAAGACCTTAACTCCAGGGATCATCTCGCTCAGAGATGAAATGACATTTTTTGTGGAATCATTAAAGATAGTTCGGTGGAGATTTTACTTCTTCTGTCCTGAATTGAGGTGATGTGATCCTTCACACAAATTCATCGAGAGAAAAAAAATCCTTTACTTTATGGGGATTGGGATCATAGTCCGCATGTTCATATTCTATAAAGTCCATGGCAATGCAAATCCAAGGATGTTTGAAAGACACTGGGAGAGAATCGAGGGGATGGCATATTCCGACCACTGGGGACAGGGAGGAAAAAATCACAAGAAAGGGAATTATTGGAGAGGTCTTGGGATATTGACCCCTGAGCTTATACCGCTACAGTCCTATGCCCCTATAAAAACCAAGAATAATCACAAATTCCTCCCTTCACAAACAAGCTCCACCTACCTATACTCAATATTTACCTCAATGTTATCAAGGAACGAAGAAAGATATTAAAATTTTTGTAAGAGAATGTTAGGTTTTCCAAATAAATAAAGGAGAGACGGTAAAATATCTAGGGTTACTTTAGCCATTACACATACCTAATCAAATATGGGAGGAGATATCAATGGATTTCATTATAGGATTACCAAAATTTGAAGGTAAGGATTCCATTTTTGTGGTCATTGATAGACTCACAAAATATGCACATTTTTGTGGAATTCAAAGTATATATACAAAAATCCAAGTGGAAAACGTGTTCATGAAGTAAATTCATATACTTCATGGGATTCCTAAATTAATTGTAAGTGACAAAGATCCAAAATTCACAGGAATTTTTTGTAAACAATTATGGAAGATGAGTGGAGCAACACTAGCTATGAGTTCAACATATCATCCACAAATAGATGGTCAAACATAAATAGTCAACAAATGTTTAAAGGTTTATATACAATGTTATTCTTCAAATAAGCAATCTCAATGGATAAAGTGGCTTCCTTTGGTAGAATGGTGGTATAATACTACCTATAACACATCTACTAAAATGCCCCCATTTTAGGCCGTTAATGGATGTAACACCTTGTTTCCCCCAGCTTGTAAATATAACTAGACTGGCCAAGAACTATGGCAAACTCATAAATGTGAATATGTGATGTAAATGGACCTTGAGGAAGAGGTCAATGAATGTCCATAACATTTTGAATTTATTGCAGGACTACTAAGAGGGGATGTGCAGAAAAAGAGACCACGATGGTGGTGGAGGGCACCTGGAAAGGTGGCGTTAACTTCCATCGAGAATTAATACTGTATTTGGACTCCACTGGCCTGGAGAACCAAAAGCGGCTCGCTGGCCCTGAATTTAATGCCTTGCAGGCTGGCAGGTTGATGGCTTAATGAGGGATGGGGAGGTGAACCGCCTATCCGTAGAGTCGTCAGACCTGATTAGCGCGAGGGTAATCATGCCACATGTAACCTCGCAAGAGGATAAGGCATGGGGAAGAAGCGATTGGAGAGGGAAGACATGAGGGGAACTCTGGAATTATGTAGAGTGAGTGATAGCAGAGAAGAAGGATTGCAACCTTCACTCCTGGTCACTGACAGACAGAGAGACGCAGTCTCACAACATCGTGGTCTCATCTCGGGGATGTCTAGTGGTAAATCCACTGGGAGTCGCTACACCTACGGTTGGGTGGAAACGAGTACCCCTCTCAGCAGTCGCACCCACTTCTGATGTTATTTCTGATAAGTGTTTTTCATATTGCATCTTGAAATTCATATGTTGACATATATGCTCATAACCCGTGAAATTGTGAACGATTACAGTATAAGAATGTCTGTGCAGTGTTTTGATAGGAAATGTTAGATATATGCTTATAACAGAAAGACCACGCATGGCTTATGTTGATAAATGAATTTAATTATGCATGAGTGAATTTAATTATGCATGAGTCAAACCAAGTCAGACTTCCAGTCCATCCTCAAGAGTTTGTTTCCCTTTGTCCGTCTCTAGGAAAGCCCCAGAATAGATCTCTTCGCAGAGATTTCCTCCTTGGAAAGGTTACCAAGAACCTGGAAAAAGGACTTGAATGTCCAAGTCTTAATAACCCTGTACGAGGAGGAACGACCCTCTTAAGATTCTGAAGTAGCAGCGTATGGATAAGTAACGAATCGACGGATAAGATCCTGTCGGAAGATCCATGGTCATTCACGATCGTCAAATTGACAAAAGTAACAAGAGCATTACATACCTTTCCCCTTTTTCTCTCTATCTTCGTGAATAGTGATGAAATCGGGATCGTAGACCCCCCCCCCCCCA
>CBVK0100804822.1:0-14620 GCA_900067695.1 Picea abies
TATTGTAAATGTATTTAAGCAGAAAAAGAAAACATAAGAATCTCACTTATCAACAACATTTACAGGTTGAAATATTTACTGGAAACTTGCAACATCAATGTAAGAATAATTGCTTTTGAGACGCAGATAAAGAAAGCACATTTAAATATTTCATGTTTTCTTTTCATAAATCTAACAAATCTTGATTTAACTAAACTATGAAACACAGATGTACAGATATTCAAAAGCTAATCTAAACTTTCTGGTTTCACTATAACATAAATGACAAAAATTAGAAATACAAAGAATCTAACCTGATGTTAGTTCCTAAGATGTGTCCAAGCCTCTGTATGAATGAAGAAAATCCAGCCGCAATGCCTATGAGATAAATCCACAATAGACTTTATACTAAAACCTTTCTGAATAAATTCACAAGATGTATTGGCAACTAGGATTAGAAAATGAAAAGGGAACACATATTAATTATGTGATATTATGATTGCCAATGATTACATTTAAAGAAATATGCATGTAATACATTCACTTCATTATTCAATTTAAACATCAAATAGAAATCCTAATATTCAAATTAAAAAAAGATGATCACGGTGTGAATATCTGGAACAACAAATTATGAATGGCTTTTATAACATGAGTATCCTAAAAGATAACATGTCAAGAGTCTAAATCTACATGACATATTAATATATCAAAGACTAAATAAAACAAAACGTTAATGAAACAACATCTGCAGTGGACTAATGCCGAAAGTTGTACGTTGTTCCATAAGTCTTGAAAATCATTCATTCATAATTGGTTCTAGGCCAAGATGCCTTCATTTAAAAAATAAAGAGTATTTAAAGAGTTTTTTGAAATCTAAACTCCCTATCTTCTAAGATAAGATCAGATCCCATAAGATCAAAACATTACAAATATAGAGGGCTTAGAGCCACTCATGATCAAACTATATCTTCAAAATTTATGAAAGTTTTTAACTATTTAAAAAATAAACGAAAGGGGAAACTAATCAACTAGATCAAACATGTTCCATCCCACAAGATCAACATCGGATATACCATATCTTGAAAAAGGAAATGGGAACAAGTTATATATTTTATTAACAAATAATTACCAAATATTATATGAAAATGACTTGGCTACAGAATCTCACGATTTTGTAGCCAGTCTTATATTGGTAAAAGAAATCCAAGTTGAACCGATTTGATTAAAAAAAAAATAACATGACTGTAATAAAAGGGAAAAAACCATTTTACCATTTAAAACAATGACTAATATGGATAAAGATAACTTAGAATTGATTACGGCCTTTACACTGTCTGCATTCTTTATTATGATGTTGTCTGTCTTCTTAAGACACTTGGCCTATCTCTGTTCATTTTCCTTGAGGTCAAGGTTTTCTTTTTTAAAGGATTCATTGTGAGCTATGAGTGCTTTGATTCTTTCTTGGAGAATGGGTATATCAGTATAGTACTACCTAATTCAATGCAAGCAGACTTCAAAATGCACAACAGGGTCGATCTGTCAAGGGAACATATAATTGGGTGCAAGAACATCAACACTACCTATTTTCATCCCTTGACTAAGATTAATACCATTAAACCCCTTGCTATCATCGAGACATGGTGGGAGATTGTTAACATAGTCGTATGGCTCATTAGGGTCCGACTTATGATAATCTGAATCTTCTTTTGTGAGGAAATACTCAATTTCGAGATCTTAATCCTCATTGATCTCGATCATATTGATTGATCTCAAATGTGGCTTAAATCGATTACGCAAACTTCTCGAAATGAGCCGAACAACCATTTTATTTTGGAACCCTAACACTACTTGCTTCTATTTTGATTGTTTTCCAGGGTCTTTACTATTGGATTTTACAGTGGCTTTAAGGTTGATAACTAATTCATGCTCAACGGTTTCATTTGAATTGGATCCAACATTCTGTTGCCCAGGTAAAAACTGATTGGGTATTGCCTCGTGACGAGGGTTTTTCTTCAAAGGATTTGGCTTGTCACTTGAGAAATCAAAATGTTTCTCCAATAGAGGCTTATCCAACATAGGGGTTTCTATAGGAAAGTTTGTAACAAAACTGTTTCGAGCTAAGAATCCATCCCAATCATCACTTAGGGTTTTCAAACAATGAACCAATAGTATTTTAATTAAACCATGGTGAAAGAGGATAGAGTCGAGGCTCTACTTCTTGTATCGTTTCGACATTTTGTATAGACTTCTTAGCAAATATAATGACACATTCAAATGGAAGCCTATAAAGTGCATAAGAAATCACACATGGTAAAGGAAAACCAAGCCATAAGGACCCTCACATGTAATAAATTGTTTCAGAACTGATAATAGACCATGCCACCTAACCTTAAGCAAGGAAACAAGAATACCTTTCTCACAGAAATCCATCTTTTTGGAAGTCATGAAAAGACTCCAGGGCACTTCGTCAATCTTTGAGTTCTCAAACCACTTCTGATCGGAGAGAGGAAGCCACGTTGCTTCACTAAAAAACTCTTCATTCACCTCCAATTGAATATCACCAACCTTCGCTCTGTATCCATCAAACGTTTGGGCGAATTCTTTGGCCATGCAAAGGTTATACCCTTTGAAATTTTTAATTAAAATATCCCAAACTTGGCCTTTCAAATCCCGGACCGCATCATCATGAGACAACAACGCTTGAGATCCATTTGGCCCTATTCAGACAATACAATCCATTGAGAGTATGACTAAACTCTGACAGGGTCTACCCAAGCTAGCTATAGGTTTAGATATCAGAAGTAATAGGGACAAGTCTGAGCGGATACTGTGGAAAAAGAACAAGCAGAACACCTGCGTGATCATAGCATACACATGAAATTCTCAGTTATGGAGTTCGAACACTCCAAGTAATGAAAGCTCCAAGTAAATAGCACTACACAAACCCTTAAATCGTAATGATAATCTTGTCAATTCATTCTGCCAGCCAAAATGAAGTACATGATATGATTCTAGTGCGTTTAATTCCCACGTCATGTAATGGATATAGTCGATTTGCAAAGGGTTGTAATGGATATGTTTTTTACAATCCAAATGTGAATCAATATTTTGCATTATAGTTAATTTACAAAGGATTCAAATAAATAATCTTACTGTCCAAATGCAAATCAACATGCGTAATATATCAATATTAGATAAACTCAAAAGGAAAATCATTCATGTAAGAAATATGAAGTAGATGTAAGCACAATGAACCTTTTAAAAACCAGGATTTGAATAGGAATATAATACAAATTAAGTTTCCATGCTTGATTCATGCTTTCATTCATGAATCAAGCATTAAAACTCAAGATAAAAATAAAACAATAATAATCAAACGTGTTTTTATAATCCAATAATCACTCCCAAATAGTAATATTTACAGGATGAGGTGAAGGAAGCTATCGGAAGTGTCATTTTTTGTTCAAACTAGCAAAAATATGTAGGGCTGCCAACAAGCCAATACCTATGGGTCTCCCTCATTTATGTGTTTCTACATCTATTGTCATTTTTCAGATTCTTCGGCAGGTATTGTGTTTCTTACTGGCATATAGGGTAGGTCTCATCTTGCCTGCATAATGAATTTATCAGTACTAATCACATATTTGGCATAGGGTCAGACCCATTCATTTACAAAATTATACCTTCAAGCTTATTTAAATGTTTTGTTTATAGATGGTAGAGATTACCTCTTCATGGGTGTCCTAGATAATACCTTGATATCCATTTTGGCAACCATGCTGCATTTTTTTCTTCAGGCTCAGAAGCCTTATTTAGTATTTCCGTGAGCTTGCGTTGAAGCTTCATATATTATTCTCATATTTTTCTATCCAATTACCTGGAGGGATTCCAAAAATTGTTGTGTTGAGTTGTAATTTTATTTCATATCGACCACTTGCGCTTTTCGAGCACAATCTAGACTTCAACTTGTTGTTATATAGCCATTTTCTATGCATTCTCGAACAATTTCTATCCTTTAAATCATTTCATTTGCGACTTGACACAATTTATCCTTGGAGGAAAATTCCCCCAAGCATCCATATCCTGCACGCATTTCCTTGCATTGAGCATAAGTATGTTCCTTGCACACAAAAATAGATTTCTTTCCCATGATGATCATTTCCTCCATTATACTATTGCATTCACCTTATTCTTTTCTAGGATTTAATAATATGAAAAAGACGAAAAAATAAAATAAAAAAACAAAAAAAGAGTAGGGGAAAGCATCTATATCTTTGTTTGGAAGAAATATTGTCTCCCTTGAACAAAGCACAATATCTGAGTCAGTGTCTCAATATTTTTGGGTTTAGTATGGCCATAGGACACTCTACTCATTACATAGAGTTGATACTCATCCGACTGATTACTCTTCCAATTACTATGGAGAGATTGTTGAATCCTTCTGTCTAACAAACTTATGCCAATTTTTGTTCCTAAATTCCATATTTCCTTAGTCCCATAATGCGTCATGCTTTAGTTCAAGGGAAGTCTCAGCCTGATTCAATCATTCTGTAGAAACCCTTGAATTTCCAAGTCGGCCTTCCCATGTAGTTCAAGTACTTCTCATTTTTCACAGGTATATTTGTATCTCACTCATACCATCATAGAAGGTCCTTACTGACTTCTTGTTCAACGTTATTCTCTTATCGACTACAACTCATTCCTCTGAGATTATGAACTAGAGTTACACCCTGGGACTATTTGTATCTAGGTGGCCTTGCACTAAATAGATGGAAAACCATCATTGGTCATTGACTAAGTGGTTTCCCTTATTTTCAAATTCAACAATAATCATCACACATGAGGATTCATGTGGTACCTTGGTTTACATTTTCCCCATTGGTGGATTCCTCATCTTTTTCAGTAGTATTCATCATTAGATATTATTCAGAGAGTCTCTATCATGCACTATTCCATCTCATGCATGATGGAGTCATACCTTGATGTGGTACTTACAATGTTTTCATTTGATTCCTTCCAAATCATTAGCCTTCAAGTACTCATCGTGATGGATTGTGAAGGATGCCTTAATTCCTTCCTTCCAGCGGGTTTGTTCCTATCGAATTCAACACATCATTCTCTAGGAGAAGGGTCTAGAATCATTTTTAGTACCTTGGGGATTGCAGTAATTAGTGGAAGGTTCCCTTGCTATTGACAGTGGGAATACATCAATGTCCCATGATCGGTAGATTATATCAAGTGTTCGACATAAAATCCTTTATTCATACTTGTTCGATTATACTGGGTACCTTAACACCCATTATCATTATCGATGGGTTATATCTCATTTTTTAATGATATACATCAATGACCAGTAATCAAATAGTGTCTCACTATGTTCAACTTCAACATGTCTATTCGCATAGTGTATAGTTGTACCACGATGGATTGTTTTCAAGACCTTGGGTGAAGTAAGAGCATCACATGTTTTGTGCTCCTACCTGACTTGTATTAATTGTACCAACCTTAGTGACATTGGTACTTGCAAAAGGTAAGTTTGTTCACTTCATTGACTCTAGATATCCTTTGATTTTATTATGAGGCATAGCTCCACTATGTATCCATTCATGGCTATGATATACATTTGCATGGATCCACCGTGTATTTCTCTTGTGGCCATGATTGCTACTTTCATATATCACATGGATCCGCTGTGTATATTTTCCTTGGCCATGGACATCATTTATATTTTATACTCCATGGATATGTAGTGTACTTGACTTGGAGGCCATGCTTCTATCACTCCTGAGCATGGGTATGGCTTATTTGGGAAGAGAATACTCTTACTTGATTTATGTGGTAGGTTATGTTCCTGGATTATATGTTTGAGTAATTTCATTTGGACTTACTTTAGTGCATTCTCACCTCTCATATTTATAATGTATTTTGACCATCAATTTCTATTTTGATGTCACACATTAGGGGGCATATGTTATATCACAAATTACCACCCCAAATTTCATTTTTGATATGGCCTAGTTCATTCCTCGGCTTTCAAACCTTAATCCCACTCTCCTTCATTAAACTCATGTTAAAAAATAGTATCTTTGTTGATGTAAACTATTCATCCATGTTCAACCCATGTACATACGCTATTCATCCATGTGAAAATCACATGCATACGATATTTAGTCATATGCAACTCATCTACAAACACTATTTTCTAGTGTGCAAGTCGCGTACATCCCCAATTTTATGAAAAATAAAAATATTTTGTACTTTTTGGTGGGGTTTATGGGTGTTCTCGGTCTCAAACCTCCAATTTCCCATACATAGACTATAACCATATAAACCGATTTATGATGGTATATAAGTACCTATGGGGGTGTATATGAATATATACAACCTTAGTGCAAGAATATGTTGTGGGTTTTCAAGATTCCTTATTCCTTGAATCTCTGAGTAGCATCCCTTGATTTGGAAATTTACTTTCCAGTATCCATTCTATATGATTGTTGGGTGTGTTCATATCCCTTTTGGATCATATAAGTAAGTAATCTATTGGTTATTTGATCCTTAAAGAGTTCAATGGAGGAATTCAAGAGGTTGGTTTCAAGGCAGTTCCATTAGTCAAAATCAGGTTGTAACTCACCTAATGATGTTGATTAATAAAATAGTTCTCTTTCGCTCCAATCTATGTGAAATTATGTTTAACTAGTTCTTATATGTTGAATTTTATTTACATATCTAAATTTACATATTGCTTTTAAAATTTAATTTGATAAGTACTTTGTTGCAGTATCTACTTGGTTTCTTTTCCATACTAGTAGAGATAAAGGCTTGGAGCAAGTAAAAGGTTGAAAGAAAGGATCTTCATCAAATGCTTGAATACAAGGTAAAAGATCCTTCATTCTCTCTTCTAAGTAATAATTTCATTATTGATTTGTATGTTGGAGGGTAGGTTCAATATTTTAGATACAGTTGCGATCTGTTGTGACATAGACCCAAAGTCGTAGGGTATAAAATCCCGAAATACCTGGTCAAATTTAGCAACCCCGACTGGGCTGGTGACAAAGATGATCAAAATTCCACTTATTCCTATGTATTTATCTATAGCACTAGATTGTTGGTGTATGAAATTTAGTATAAAACTCAATACACCATATCTATGATTGACCTTCTCTGTGAAGGGTCAATTCTTGGACCTTGTCAGTTAATGAAAATATATGACCCTGCAATTGTGCAACATTCACATCATCAGGTGACATCATCACCTGCAAGATTTTAGGATAGCTTCCCATAGCCTCAATTTTCATGGCTTGTTCCAATGCTTCTCTAGAGTAGCTATCCTTTTTTGATTCAAAGGTATTCAGGTTAAAGGTAACAACCCATGAATAAACCATTCTCTCTAATGATCCTCATGGATAGGGTTTGATAATTTCCCTATTGCATCCTTAAATATTTGATTATATTACCAAGTAGAGAGAGCATGTTGCTCTGACTGAGGTTACCAAAATTATGATATAAACCTCTGCTTTACTTGAATTAAAGAGAAATGTGTCTCTTGATCATTACCTAGCTCAATAGATTTAATGTGCCACTTTAGAGTTTGACCCATTAAGGTAGTCTGGAACTCAACCAATTTTATTAAGTATATAGTTTCGTGAGACCTCCATATGGATTCGCAAAGAAACCAATGTTTCTCAACATCCTCATCCCCTTTGCCAAAAAACTCTAGGTATCGCGTAAGATACCCTGCGTGTTGATGAACCATTGATGGAATTTGAGATACTATTGATATGAACCCTGAGGCTACTGGTTGTGATATAACTAAAATAGTAACCAAATTTCCACTACTACTACTACTTCAACTTGTTCGACTCGAAGGATTAGAAATGATAGAATTTATAGAAAGATTTGTTATAGAAATTATCAAGTTTATAGGTAGTGATGGGGGAATGGGTTATGCAAGGTTGGTTTCTTTGTCTTTGAAGAGAAATAATTTCATCTGGGGGGTCTTGTTCATTTTGAGTGTTGCATTTTTATCTTGATGCAATATGACATCCTTCAGTATTGTAGGTTTTGATCCTCCCACAACTACTTCAAGGGTTATGACTAATTATTCTCCTTCAGTGGTGGGGTATGTCCTTCTTCATATATCTCTCTTAAGGCTTCCTTCTCCTATCTTCCTCCTTCATAACCTTCATCTCTCTCACCAAATCTCTCTTTCAACTAGCAGTTGGCCAACCTTCCACATATTTTTAACTCCCACAACTCTTCTAACTCTTTCCTATGACTACTCTCAAAGTTGATCTACTTCTGCAACTGATCAAATCTATTCATCAATTTTCTCATATGTTTCTACAAACTTTTCTCAAGAATAATATCCCTCTTCTGAGCTCGTTCATCCCTTGAGGTTTTCTTTTTACAACCGACCATATTTCCCAGAAAATCTTCCTTGAACTAACCCATGAACCCTCTCCTAAATCACCCCCCCAAGTGTAGGTATTTACACTACCATGATAACTAAAGGAACATGCAACATTTCTTATACTAATAACAAAATCTTGATCCATAAGGGGATTTCCAACAATCTTCCTTGATCTCATTCTTTAAATATTGCTTCATCCTTGGAAAATGATTGGTGGTTTTGTGAAACAAACTCAATAATATAACCTTCTAAAGTATTAGGTACCATAAATCCACAACACGAGATATATGATCATATAACCAATGAAGAGCTACTAAAACCTCAATGGTCCAGTTATATCTTATTTTAGCTCGATCTTTGTATTCTAGAGCTTCTTGTAGCTGATTTAACCACTGAAATACCTATTTAGGAAGTCTGATCCAAAATATCTCATACTGGTAACTCATAGGTTTTGAATTTAAGACAACACTCTTCAAACCCTTAATACTTTTTGTCGTAGATCAACTTCTTATTGTATGAATGCATTGAATGTTTTTTCCCACCAATTCTCAACATCCAATTTTAATATATAATGAAGCATCCTCTAGAAAGTCACTTTAAAGTTTGAGGTCCCAACAATGGAACCATTTGTTAGTGAAAATTGAGACCAGGGTTGTTGGAGGTTACCAACAAAGGGTAACATTGTAGTCTAGGAGAGTTAGAATATTCAACCTTCCTAAAGGGAAGGAGGCCTCACCTGAATAGCAACCGAGATGTTTAGGTGGTGAAGTAAGTCAAAGATAATGCGTCATCATAGTTAAAGTTGCCATGTTCAAAATCATACATAAATATGCAAATACATTCATAGACAATGTTTCAATGCTAAATACACTTGATAGAAGTAATTTCACAACATGGAAAACCTATATTCATACATAATATAAAAAACAATTAGGGCCCAACCAATTCTTTATATTATCAATGTATCAGACCTGTCATAAAATGCGTACATATCTCATACAATAGTTTAAGAAGAGAAATATATTCCCAAATATCCATTATACACTCTATCCTACTATGTAACCATAGTAACATCCCCAAAACCCATTACAATAACATTAGGGAAGTAATAACTTGACCCCAACCCAACTAAAAACAATGTTGGAAGCTCTCCTGTGTGCTTTTTGCATTCACTTATTCATCACCTTTGTTCACCTTTGTAACATTTTTTATCATCACCTTGGATTCCTCTTTATTCTATTCTCTTGGACGTTTATTGGACTTCTTGTTGTGCTACTTTTCTGGGCCTTTTTTCGCTGACCTTTTTCTGTTGGCATTAAGCACTTTTGTCACTTTTCAAACTGCTTATCCATCTAGGTCATGGTGTTCTTTGTTGTCTTTTATATTTTTACCTTTATTTTACCTTTCCACTTGTCTAAATGATTTCTACTACTATCTCTTTTCTATTTGGTCATGTAGTACCTTCTTCAAAACTTTGGAATTTCCAAAAACTAGACACTTCTAAAAAATGGAGGCCAACCCAACAAAGTCTACGAAAGTGATCTCACTAATGAAACCTTTGGATGACACGACTCTTCTTTTTTGGAGCGATGGTTATTTTGACTATGTATTTATCATTTCTAGTTAAGTACCTTCTAAAATAGGTGGCATTCCACTCTCTTCGAGTACGCTCCATCCAAGTCTTGGGATGCTTTCCTTTTATTCAAATGATCTTATTGAGTCTTGTCTTCCTTATTCCACACCTTTCCAATTAAGGGTTTAATATAATTCAACGAGAATTTACCAATTTATTGTAGATGAAGGATCCTCTACAAGTATTTTATCCTACTCAGCTTGGCAAGATTTGGGTTCTCACAAGCTTGTGTTATCTATCAGTGAGCTACTGGCTTTTGATAGAATACCTAGTGAATGTTTAAGGATTCTTCCTCAATTTACTATCACGTTAGGAGGAGATAATTTCCTATTTGATATGTTATTGGTTCCAGGCCCTTTAGTTTTTAATATGCTTCTTAGGCATGATTATGTATATGTGATGAATCTTGTGGTGTCTACTCTCTTTTCTTTGATTCATTTCCCTAATAATGAAAGAATTGTCACTATTGATCAACTTTCCTCTAATAATCACCATCCTAGTTCATATTTGGGTCTAGTTTCCCCTTTCTTCTTTCCTAGTGTTCAAGTAGACTCTTCACTGCCATGAGTGAATCATGTGGTGTCATATCCTCAACATTCAATTTCTTCTAAGAAGGATTCTTTACAGTCATGTTTTCCTTCTCAAGAAAAGGTCTCGACAATTGATCATGTGGATTATACAATAGGGGAAAGTGAGCTCTTGCTTTCCCCTTTTGGCCCAAGTGATCTTGTGTTTTCTCTTGAGTTTGATGTTACTATTTGTGAGACCTCGAGCCCTAGTATTTGTGTGTTGTCAAGCCATGGTTTCATGGATGTTTATTTTCCTTCAGATGAGGCTATCCTTGAAGCTATGATTATGGATTCTATTCTTCTTCCTAAGAGGAAACTTTATAGGTTTGTTACCAAAGAATCCATTTGCATGGGCCTAGTAATGGGCTCTACCTAGAGAACTACTATGCATAAGTCGTAAGGTTGTGCATTTCTCTGTACATATTTTATTTTTTGGTTTTTTTGTTTTCAAGTTTTATATTCCATAGTAATTCTTTTTATCATAGGTTTCTATATTGGACTTATTAACTTTTGGGTAAGTTTTTTTGGTATTATATACATGACTTTGAAGACATTTTTAGTTTGTACCTATTTTTCCATGTCAATTTGTTCTAACAGGTAATGATCTCGAAACTGACATATAGGTTAGATTTTCCCCTTCATGCATTTTTGCATTATCAATCTTTTTTTCATTTCTCCTTAGGATCGAATCCATTGATTTGTGACATAAAACCTTCTTTTCTATTTAGAAGTGTTGTAATTCACATGGTAGAGTCTACCATTCATGGGTTCCATTATTAGAACCTTGTTTGCAATTTGGCATCCATGCTGAAAAATGTTAATAGGCTCGGGAGCCCTATTTAGTCCCATTGTGAGTTTGTGTTGAAGAGTCATATATTCTTCTCAATATTTTTATGTCCAATACCTATGGGTCTCCCTCATTTATGTGTTGCTACATCTATTTTCATTTTTCATATTCTTTGGTAGGTATTGTGTTCCTTACTGGCAGATAGGGTAGGTCTCATCTTTCCTGCATAATGCATTTATCGGTACTGATCACATATTTGGCACAGGGTCAGACCCATTCATTTACAAAATTATACCTTCAAGCTTATTTAAATGTGTTGTTTACGAATGGTAGATCTTACCTCTTCATTGGTGTCCTAGATAATACCTTGCTATCCATTTTGGAACCCATGCTGCAGTTTTTTATTTAGGATCAGAATCCCTATTTAGTCTCACCATGAATTTGCAATTAATATTCATATATTCTTATCATATTTTGTTATCCAATTACCGGCAGGGATTCCAAACATTGTTGTGTTAATTGTACTTGTATTGTATATCGACCACTTGTTCTTTTTAGGACTAATTTCAAATTCAACTTGTTGTTATATAACCATTTGTCTATGCATTCTCCAACAATTTCCATCCTTGAAATCTTTTCCTTTGCGACTTGAAATCATTTATCCTTGGAGGAATAATCCCCCAAGAATCCATATCCTGCATAGATTTCCTTGCATTGAGAATAGGTATGTTCCTTGTGCATGGAAATATTTTTCTTGCTCATGATGATCATTTCCTCCATTATACTATTTCATTCACCTTATTATTTTTCATGCTTTAATAATATGAAAAAGAAAAAACAATATTGGGGGAAAGCGTCTATATCTTTGTTTGGCAGTAGTCTTGTCTCCCTTGAACAAAGCACAATATCTGAGTTAGTGTGTCAATATTTTTGGGTTTAGTATCGCCATAGGAGACTATGCTCGTTACATAGAGTTGGTACTCATCCAACTGATTACTCTTCTAGTTAATATAGATATTTGGTTGATTCCTTCTGCCTAACAAACGTATGTCAATTTTTATTTCTAAATTCCATGTTTCCTTAGTTTCATAATGTGTCGTGCTTTTGTTCAAGGGGAATTTCATCCCAAGTCAGTATTTCTGCCAAAATACTTGACTTTCCAAGTCATCCTTCCCATGTAGGTCAAGTACTTCTTAGTTTGACAAGTATCTTTGTATCTCACTTGTTCTATTATAGAAGGTCCTCACTTACTTCATGTTCTCAGGTATGATTTTATTGAATACAACTCCTTTCTCTACGATTCTGACGCAAAGTTTCATCTTGGGCATATTTACATCATTGATAGATGACCTTGCACTCAGTAGATGATAAACCATCATTGGTCGCTGACTAAGTGGTTTCCCTTGTGTTCAAAGTCAAAAACAATAATCACACATAAGGATTTGTGTGGTACCTTGGTTTCCATATGATCCCATTGGTGGATTAATCATATTTTTCAGTAGTCTTCATCATAGGATATTATTCAATGAGTCTCTATCATGCACTATTCCATATCATTCATGTCGAAGTCATACCTTAGTGTGGTACTTAAAATCTTTTCATCTAAGTCCTTCCAAATATTTGGCCTTCTACTACTCCTCGTGATGGATGATGGAGGATGCCTTAATTCCTTCCTTTCAGTAGGTCTGTTCCTATCGAATTCAACACATATTTCTCCAAGACAAGGGTCTAGAATCATTTTTAGTACCTTGGGGCTTGAAGTCACCAGTGGCAGGTTCCCTTGATATTGAAAGTGGGAATACATCAATTTCCCCTTATTGGTAGATTCTATCAAGTGTTCAACATCTTTATTCATACTTGTTCGATTGTAATAGGTACCTTGAAACCCATTATCATTATCAATGCGTTGTATCATGCTTTTTAATGGTATAAATCAATGACCAGTAATTAAACAATGTTTCTCTATGTTCGACTCAAAACACATTTATTCACATAGTGTAGTCTCATACCATGACAGGTTGTTTTGAATACCTTGGGTGAAGTACGAGCATCACAGTTTTTGTTCTCCTACCTAACTTGTATTAATTGTACCAACCTTAGTGACATCAGTACTTGCACAAGGTCAGTTTTCTCACTTAATTGGCTCTATATATCCTCTGATTTGATTATGAGACATAGCTCCATTATGTATCTGTTCATGGCTATGATCTACATTTGCATGGATCCACTGTGTATTTCTCTCGTGGCCATGATTGCTGCTTTCATATATCACATGGATCCACTATGTATATTTTTCTTGGCCATGAACATCATTTGTAGTTTTATACTCCATGGATTTATAGTGTACTTGATTTGGAGGCCATGCTTCTATCACTCCCGAGCATGGGTATGATTGACTTGCAAAGAGAATACTCTTACTTTATTTCTATGGTAGGTTATGTTCTTGGATTATATGTTTGAGTACATTCACTTGGGACTTACTTCAGTGCATCCTCACCTCTCAGAGCTATAATGTATTTCGACCTTTAGTTTCTCTTCTGACCTCACACATTAGGGGCATCTGTTATATCACAAATTACCACCCTAAATTTCATTTTTAATATGGCCTAGTACATTCCTTAGCTTGCAAACCTTAATCCCACTCTCCTTCATCAAAATCATCTTAAAAAANNNCGTGTACATATGCTATTCATCCATATGAAAATCACATGCATATGATATTCAACCAGGTGCAACTTGTGTACATATGCTATTTTCTAGTGTGTGAATCACGTACATCCCCAATTTTTTGAAAAATAAAAATATTTCATACTTTTGGGTGGGGTTTACGGGTTTTCCTAGTCTTAAACCTACAATTTCCCATACACAATGGAACTATCTCAACCTATTTATGATGGTATATAAGCACCTATGGGGGTGTATATGAAGAGAGAAAACCTTGGTGCAAGATTATGTTTTCGGATTGCAGGATTCCTTATTCCTTGAATCTTTGATTAGTATCCCTTTATCTAGAAATTTACTTTCTAGTATCCCTTCCTCTCTCCTATATGATATTTGGGTGTGTTACTATCATTTGTGGATAATCTAAGTAAGTACTCTGTTGTTGAGTTTATGCTTGAAGAGTTCAGTGGAGGAACTCAAGAGGTTGGTTTCAAGGTAGTGCCATTAGTGAGAATTAGGTTGTAACTCACCTATTCATGTTGATTAATAAAATAGTTCTCTTTCCCTCCAATCTATGT
>CBVK0100804832.1:0-29440 GCA_900067695.1 Picea abies
AAACATAGATTTAACTACACAATTTCATAAAATATTTCTTTCTTAAACCCTACAAATCAGGGTTGTTCCAGTCTTCAGAAATTGTGTATAATGGCACGGATCTTACTTTTACTCTATATTGTTGCAACATGTTCCATGGTCAGGGAAATTGATTTCTAATACAATTATATTATAGACTAATATATGCGAAAGCATATTTGACAATTTGCAAGATTTTAAACAAAAGGCTTTGAAGATTGTAAGTAACCAATGACAAGCCAATGACATGTACATCTGTTGAGTTGAACCATTCAGTCTTTGGTACAAAGCTTCTTATATTGATGTGAGTTGAATACCTTTTAATTTAAGTGAAAACTTTCGAAGGGATTTTCAATCTTTAGAATGATATTAAAATTTTTGAATGTTTAATCTTTAGACCTTAAAATTTCGTCCAATAGTGGCTTTTAAACAGTAAGCATTCAAAATCAACATGCATCTAGTGTTCACCTCTCGACAAAATGGATGTGCAACATTTATAGGTGCAAGTACTTAGAACATTTCCTCTAGAGGACTCTCCCGGGGATCAAACTGCTAATGCAAACCTATGAACCCCATCAGGCACAACAATTATCTTCATCTCAGAGACATTATCATAGTAGAAATCATGCATCACACCAAAAATGTGTATGAGCAACCTTTGGCAGGTGGCTCTCCAAAATTACGAAATCCAAAAGGATGTGGTAACTGCCTGTGTTTGAGATACTGTACAGCATTATCTAGTAGTGGACATGCCTTGCCAGAGCACTTTTGGACCTTAACATTTGCAATTACATCTCTAACAAAATTAATCAACTGCCTTACTAATCCGATCCATCCAGTCAGCCCAAATCTTATTGGCATTTCAATATGTAATGATTCATGGAGATTATGTGTGATACAAGAAAACATCGTCTGAAATTCATGACTGCTGTAACTGTGATAAAAATCATAGATGCAACTACAAATATGTTTTAAAGAAACAAGTCACGAGTCTGTCAAATCCTTGTCTATATGCATTCTTCTAGTGCACAAATTTCAAATAGATATATTTAAGAAACATTCATGAGCAGAATTACCTGAAACAACACTCAAAACATAGCAATAGTTACAATAAGTCCATATGGAAATTTATACTAGGGACTTGTCAGGGAAAGTATCAAAAAATCAAAAAATAAAGTTGCAAAAAATCCAAATACAAGTTGGAAATTGAATTAACTGATTAATTTGTATTTTCAATGGGAACTGTAACTAGAATTCCATTAAAAATAACAAGAAGATAATTTACTCACAAATACAAGTTGGAAGTTAGACCAATTCATGAGTTTGACTACCAAAAAAGGCTCTGAAAATTTCCCAACTGGAGCTTCACCTTAAGCACTCGTACAAAATAGATATATTTAAGAAACATTCAGAAGCGGAAAATTACTTGAAACAACACTCAAAACATGGCAATAGTTCAATAAGTTCATTGCAATCTAAAAACCAAGTTGTTCTTTTGGAAATTTATACTAGGGCCTTGTCCGGAAAAGTATCAAAAAATCACCCTGAAAACCACTAGTTGCAAAAATCCAAATACAAGTTGGAAGTTCAATTAACTGATTAATTAGTATTTTCAATGGGAACTGTAACTAGAATTCCATTAAAAATAACAAGAAGATGATTCCCTCACAAATACAAGTTGGAAATTAGACCAATTCATGAGTTTGTCTACCAAAAAAGGCTCTGAAAATTTCCCAACTGGAGCTTTACCTTAAGCACTTGTACAAAATTAAAGTGCATCAACAACCTTAGCAATACCTAGCAGAAGCATCTAACAGTTGCAATGTAGAAACTACTTTAGAATGTGCTCAGATCTTCCAGACCATATCATGCACGTGATTTACTTCCCACTGCAAAATAAGAGGAATAATACATAGAAGCTTGTAAGTTTGTAATAGCATAAACTAAGCCGTTTCTACTGCATATATGTTGTTAAACAGATATTCTTCCATGAAAAAGAAGTATAAATGACAAGAAATAATACAATAAATTGTGATTAAAAAAATGTACAAATATAAAGTGCTGAAAAAATAATTCTCACGTGTTCATCATTAACGTGATGTTGTCCCCCTTCAAAAGAATCCGTCCTGAGAGGCAGATTAAAATGATTAGTTCTTTTACACTCTTAAAACGGTTATGCGCATCAAAACCACACTTATTTAGAAGTGTGCAACAAAATCAATCAACTTAGATCTGTCTCGACAATCCCACGCGCAATTATCTAGAAGTGTGCAACAAAATCTATCCACATAGATCTATGTCAACAATCCTTCAAATTATGCTATACATATGAGAAAAACGACTGTAGAAGACAACCTTGCAAGAAAATATAAGAGAAGAAAACAAAGATGCATCAGATGATGATTGTAAATTTTTCCTTTTTATTGAAAGATATGTGCAAAGTAGATAACTTACCTAATGGTTTATGTGTCTTTCTCTTGACGGAGATTTCTTCTGCATCTTCCAATACAAGGTTCATGTACTCATCAAATCCCTGCCAACAGAGAAACAAAACTCATAAGAAAATAAGCAGTGGCTAAAAATATTTCATTGAATACTATAAATGCATGCCATTATAATGATTGCTCTTGTAGTTAGTATGTAAACACTTTCATTCTAGGCAGTGATGCTATTGCCAACTTAAAGTTCAAAAACACAGTTTCATGTTTTTACCAAAAGTTACATGTTTATCCAATTCATTGCAGGTACCAACAGATTGCATTTTTATACCAACATTATACTTTGCCATGCAATTGTTCTACCAAATAAACCTTTCCACCATAAGCAATTGTTTTTGCAATGAATTTGATTCTGTTGAGTCAGCCAAATGCCAAACCATGTTTCTTTGTTTCTGGCAGATTTTATTTTGCATTATGATTTTTGGCAGCATACATTTGGCATCTGAACTCCCAAGTTTTTCAAAGCTCATCCAACTATGAAATAGGCAAAAACAGTAGTTGCTGCAAGGAGAATTATGTTAAAATTTCATAAGCTACTCGAGTTCCTTTCACAAGGAGAGGCACTCAATCCCTGGCACAAAACACGAATTGTAAAACGTTGCAATTCAAGTGAAACTGGTCCATAAAACTACCACCGTAACCGTGGAGGAGTTTTGGCCCTATCCTCTCTATGGCAGAAGTGCTTCCAAATATCCCCTCTTCTAACCTGTAAGCCCAAAGTTGCTCTCTAAGCCTCCTGGATTCTTCTAGATCTGGAGGCAGACTACCACTCATGACTTCATCATTACTTATTTCGTAAGTTACCAGGATTCGGATCCAGATATGAATACGCCAGCTTTTTTAAAAGCCAGGATCTGGATACGGCCGGGAAACGGCAAGAACAAACAATATAATATATTTTTTATAATTTTTAAAAATAAATATTATAATATATTAATATAAGTTTATAATTTAAATTAATATATTAAGTTATGTTAATAAACTTAGAATTAGCGTATTATTTATATGTATTAAAGATTAATTATTTATAGAGATTAAATTATAAACATTCTTCATGGTTATAAATATTAGATGAGTAATGCAAAATATAACCTCAACTATTGTAAAACTAATAATTATAAACACATTAAAAAAATAATAACACAAATTAAAAAATAGTAAACGCAAATGAATGGAGGCTACGCTATTCATTTATAAAGTGAATTGGATTCACAAATTTAATATGATAAACCATCGGGCGCCAAACAATAAGACTATGCGGGCGTTTTAAAATTCGCAAAATAGATCCAACGGCGGGTATGCTGCTGCCGGAATCGGGTTTGCTGCTGCTGGAATCGGGTTTTAGCGCCAAACCTCACCTTTATTCCCAGATCGCATGTGGTGGGGGTTTTCTATTACCCGATCCGTCTGATCCACCTCCAGTTCTGTTAAAACTGCTCCAAGGAAAAGGATACGGATCACTTTTCTTCTGAAACTACGACGTGCCGGATCCCACGTGGATCCAGACGGATCCGGATCCGGATCCGGTTCGGAAACGGGGATCCGCGGATCCTGATCTCTACCCCCGCATTTCCAGTAACTTAGCTTATTTTTATCCCAGACAATCTAGGGCCCAAATAACAAGCTGCTGCAAGCAAAGGGCTATGCAACATCTTCCATCTTTATCTATTACCTTCCATATTTCATGTATTCATCTTCCATTTGTTAAAAGATTTTGCAATAACTTCCTTGTAATAATCCATGCCCTCAAACAAAACCCATAGAGGGGTGTCATTACCAACCATGAGAAACATATCAATGACTGGGTGACATACTCTTGAAACCTTCACAGAGCTTTCCCAAAACTTAAAAGGCATTGCTTAAGATGATTTTTTCCACACCGTTCCCTTTAGAATATTTTGAAAGGCAGGAACTTTCCCACTCATTTCTGCAGATAACACTTCTTATACCTACCTTTTCCTCAACCACTCTTTTGAGTGTAATGTAATATGTAGCAAATCTGGTATATCAGGGCCTCAGTGGCTCTCCTGTTGATTGCTTTCTATACAAGCTCAATGTGAAGTGGTGGTAAAATATGAAATTATAGATAATAGCTCAATATCCTTGTGCAACAAATCCATACCTCATGATGTGTGCAAAGCATGGATGATTGATGGAGCTAGGTACAGCACTAGTTTTTGGTTAGTGAGCCTTTGTTTTGAGCTATTGCAATGCATTTCTTCTTTCAGTGTCCAATAAAAAATATATCTGAATGAGTTCAAATCTGTGTATTTGTTCTTCGAATTTCCAACAATATCTGTTAGTAGATTAGCATATTCAGTGGTTGTTGTTTCGATTGAAGATTTTGAGTTTTAAGCTACCTAAATTTAGGGAAATCTCACTGAGTGTAAAATCTGGTTACCATGGTTTAAAAATTAACACCACTATCATAGATGCAACCTAAGTCACGTGGTTCATGTTTGTGCTTGAATTCAGCAATAGTGTAATTCAAAAAAAGTTACCAGGACAAATAAAAATATCCGTAACATATGCTGTTAAGTTATATCTAGATTTTAAATTTTATATAAGAATTTAAAAATAAAAGTTCTACATTATATATAACTTGTTTTCCAAGTTAAACCTCGTGAGGAAACCCCCTTGCACATCCTCGCATTTCATGGATGGTATCCAATGTAAACATGTTAACATTGATTACAATGCCTTACCCCACAAGAACATCAAGTGTGCCATGCAACAAAGGGAGCAAGCCCGAGGGATCGCTCAAGACTTTCTGCATGAAGCTCAAAGCACTCAAACACTCAAGCAGCCCAACAAGATAAGTTATATATAAGTTCTATAAACTAGTAAATATATTAAGTTTTAACAATACATATCACAAACTTAAAATATATCATATATATAAGTTTATAACACACAAGTATGTATAGGTATATATAATTTAACTCTGTAAGATATATTAGTATATAATATATAAGTTTATAACTCTAGAAACATAGTCAATTTGGTGTAGCTAGAGTGGCTAAGAGGAAGGTTGTTATCCTCACCTACCTAGGTTCAAATCCCACTTAGTGATATGCTTGCTCTCTTCGTGACCAATATTTAACTTTGTAAGATATATTAGAATATAATATACAAGTTTATAACTCTAGAAAACATAGTCAATTTGGTGTAACTCAAGTGGCTAAGAGGAAGGTTGTTATCCTCCCTTACCTAGGTTCAGATCCCACTTAGTGAAATGCTTGCTCTCTTAGTGAACCAATTGTTGATTGTTGACCTCACCTTCAGCCCTGAAGAATCTTGTTTACCCTAGGTACCATCCTTGGAATGAGGGGAAGTATAACATAAGCTTTTCAGAATATATAAACATCTGTAATGATAAAGCTCATTGATTTTCAAGCAAAGGGTGATAAGCATCCCAACGAAGCATTTCAATGAGGCATTCCTTTCACCATTTCAACAAACTCCGAAAGCACCTTTGAACAAGACATTAACCATTCAATGGAGGGCATGCGCTTTGTTGTAAAGGGGTATACATTCAACCATTCAAAAAATAACACAAAATCAAGAAGTATATACATTCAACCATTCAAAAAACAACACATAATCAAGAAGTATTTACTAAATCACAACTTGGCTCTCATACATAAGTAACACAATTCATTAATATTATGCCCACTTTAGATTCTTATGCTTTCTACTTCAAAACAATCCAACAATTGAATGGCAAGATGGTGGTTAATTGCGATCATTGTTTAGTTAGTTCTCTTTGTATCCAAGACAAGATAAGATAATTTTATTAATGTCAAACAAATGACCACAAATAGGTCAATGGGACTGTTAACTACAATAGTATCAATACATTGTGGGAATGCAAAGGCTGCTCCTAGAAGAACCAAAAGCAGATCTAATCTAGAATCTTTCTCTTACTACTACTTCTAACAATCCAACTATTAGATGGCAAGTTAATGTTTAACTGCAAATTACCAAACATGAGCCTATCGACATGCCAATTCCTAGAAATAACAATGGAATATTCAACATTATGACTAACACTTAATGCTAATGCTACACGTGTACATAAGATGCCAAGACATTAAATATTACATCCATGTGTTCATATATTATATTAGTTCACAAACAAGAATAATAGCTCCACAATAAGAAACCTCCTTTGAAAATTTTCGATAAGTTAGTTCACCAAGTTGTTTCATCAAATTCATACATACTAAACATCAAAGAATGTTATAGAGATTTTACAAATTCCAAAAATGAATAAAAAACATGCATTTGTAAAAATGATGGAAAAACTAAAATATACCCCTAATTTTATCAACACAACGTTAGCAAGAGACGTGTTTTTTGTAAAGTGGGTCTAGCTCAAGGGGTTGCGAGGAAAATCGTTACCCCCCCAAAGGTTCAAATCTCACATTGTGACATGATGTTCTTTGTTTAGTCATTTGTTGAATATCATGATCATCACAAGACTATACTATTGACAAAATATGTTAGCTACTCATGTCAATGTCTTGCACATATATAGCAATGGCCAACTAAATAGGTAATTCAGTGACTAGTTATGGCCTGACCTTTATTGCTCGTGAATTGAATTTAAAAATCAGAGGGCTTCCCTTACCATCTCCTTCCCTAAACCCCATGTCGATTGTGTAGATTTTTTTAGGTCCTATGAGGCTGCCACCTAAGGTCTGTCCTTGACTTTAGTATGGCTCCAAGTTTCAACTGTGTGATTGTCTTCTCTTGCTGTTTTAGGACAGCAAACAGTCACCAAACTTTTTGCTCAATATTTTAATGGTTAAGTGCTCTTTTAAGGTGCCCTTGCAAGTGTTTTCTTTACTCAATGTTAGCACATGCATAATACATTAAAACACATAACACTACCTCTAGATCTTTGAACTTTAAAATGTTGATCTACACTTCTAAGCATGCATAAATTTGACACGGGTCAATATGACCCTGGATAAAACCCCCCCGGGGAAAACCAGTTTGGGATATATGTCTGTATAATGTTGATCAAAGCATGAGATACAACAGGTAATACAATACAAAGGAACCTGTATACATAGCAAGCTCCTCACGAGCCTTGCCACAAGATCCAATGAGATATGCGCCCTCTCCCTTTGTTGCTCTCTCCACTGAAATGAAGCGCTCTCCTTCCTCTTTGACCCAATGAAGAAATCCCTCCACAGGAATATGCTCTCCTGTGCTACCTCTCCACTGAGCCTGTCAAAACTGACTTCCTCCAAGCGAAACTGCTACCAGGTAATGTGCACTCCATACCTATGGTGCACCCTCCTCCTAGCAGATGTGATCACCATCAAATAACTGAGGCCTAAGCATCCATGAGCCCTCCATGAACATGTGCACCCAAGCTTTCCTCACCCTTTGCTTATGTTCTCATCCTCTTGCCCTTCTCCAAGCTCCTTTGGTGAACATACAAGTGAATGAAGCCTCCTTTACCCCTTGCACCCTCCTTTAGGATGCATAATCACTTAAGTTTCCATAGTTCTCACTTTATGTCTATTAATTCACCCACATTGTGAATTAATCGTCACTTTAGACTAAAATGACCAAATTTCACTTTTGAATTAAATCTCCTAAGTCAAAGTGAAATTAGACACAAAGTACATAGTACAAGGGTAAAAGTCTCCCCCTTTGTGCCTAGAGACTCATAAGCACATGGGGACCACTTACCAAGGTACCCAAATCCCAACACTCCCTCTTACCAAGGAAAGTGCTCGTCACCACCAATCTTGTCCCTGCAGAGGACATGGTTGCCTCCTGGCATATACTCAGTGAGTATGGCTGTACCCTGATCATTGAAAGTGGACTCTGTCACAGATCTGCTCAATCTGCATGATCTATAAATGGAACTGACTCTCCATCTATCCAAGATCACTTAGATCTCGGTCATCACACCAAGATCTCCACCTTGGTCTCCCACCAAGGATTTCCACCTACTCTTGGCATCTCACCAAGAGTCACTCTCTTGGCATCTCACCAAGAGACTCCCCCTCTTGGTATCTCACCAAGAGTCGTCAACTTGGCCTCTCGCCAAGTAACTTCCACCTGAAGTGGATCCATAACCTAATCTGCCCGTCTCAGAAGCTAAGTGAGGCTCAAGCCTCCATGGTGCCCTGTTGCTCCTCCTCATCAACCTCTGATGTTGAAGCTATAGCACCAACTCTTTGTCTACTCGGCTGCTCTGAAACTGTAGCTATCATGGGTGGACCAGTCACCCACTATGAAAATGTCCAGGGACACCGAGTCTCATCTCCCTCTGAATCACTGTTGTGAGTCCGTCGGTCCTCCTCAACTCTGTCTCCCCATCTAATGCTGGATGGTGTAATAGCAGACAAGGTAGTCATGAATGCACACTCTCTCGCAAACTGATCACTGAACTCTATCTCCTCTGTTGTCATTGCTGACACATCCTGCTGCTTCTTCTTCTTCTTGGGACATTGTCCTGCATAGTGACCCATCTCTCCACAAACAAAGCATCTCACTGTGCTCATGTCTCTCTTCTACCCACTGTTGTTGTTGTTGCTGCTCTCTCCTCCCTGTGGTGGGGCCCCAAACTTGGGACCATGCCGACCTCCACGACCTGTCTTCTTCTTGCCCTTTGTCCAAAGAGCAAGGTCCTCAACACCCAAAACTGAATGTTGTTGCTGTTGTTGTCCATAAGCTTCAGGCTTCAGCTGCAAACCTAATCTCCTCCTGGACAAAGTCATCCCACATCCTCTCCCATGTAGGCATAACCTCCTTGGCAACAATGCCACGTACAAATGGACCCCAAGGTTTGGTGAAGCTATTCATAGTTGTCCTCACCAAAGACTTAGGGTTCACCACCTCTTCGACAGCTCCAAGCTCGTCTCTGATCTAGGTGTATCTACCAACGAATGAAGTGACTGACTCATCCTCGAGCATGCGAATGCTCCTCAGTCGATCATGAAGAACCAACTTCTGATTCTCATCAGAGCTCTCGAACAACTTGCATAGAGATGCCCACATCTCGTATGCATAAGTCTTCCCCGTCAAATGGGGTATGATATGATCTCTAACTGCATCACAAATGGTCCTCTTTGCCTTATTGTTCCTTTTCCTGAACTCTGCCACCAAGACGGGAGCAGTGACAGGAATGACTGGAACAGTCGCCTCGACTATGTCCCATAGCTTGAGGTCCTCTAAGACAAAGACCATCCTCGCCTTCCAAGGCGACCAATTGCTAGCCCCGGCTAGCCTATCCTTCACACGCATCTGAGATACTGACATGTCCGTCAACTACGCTCACTCTGATGCTCCAAATGCACGCTGCCTCACTCCTGTCAACACAGGTGTGAAAAGAGGCAAGCGAAACCTCGACCTCACTCCTAGTCAGTAGGTGTGAAAAGAGGTCGTACACTACAGCTTCACTCATGTCCATGCAGGTGTGAAAAGAGGTTGTCCACAAGTGTCAAAAATCAGCCCAACAAATCAGCCCACAACTGTCCACAAACACTGTCAACTAGTTGTCCAAAATCTGCCCTGAGCTATCCAACTGGCACTGAATGAGAGGTACCTTCAGATCTGAAGTTTACCCACTGTTTTGGACTGAAAACTTCTTGTCCAAAACAGCCAATAGATCTGATATAAAACCTCACAAAACTGCCCACAAAAGTGCTCCAAAATCAGCAAGTCTAAGCCACCTTTGGCTCTGATACCATGTAGATTTGTTGAGGTCCTATGAGGCTACCTTCTAAGGTCCTCTAAGTTTCAATTGTGTGGTTGTCTTCTCTTGTTGTTTTAGAACAGCAAACAGTCACCAAACTTGTTGCCGTCCTAATACACACTTGCAAACGTGAGCAAAGTTCAACTCACTTAGTGTGTCCTTGGAGGCACAATGCCTAGTTTCACAATCCACACTGTCACCTTGACTGGAATCTCTTCCTTCTAGGCTTACTCCTAGGGAAGCCAAGGGGGGTAGACCCTAGTTACTAGATATGATTTAACTTTGAAGTTCTAGGAGTTAGTTTTAATTTGTTAAATGGTCAAAGGGGGAATTAACCTATGATGCTAAGGCAGCAAATGCAAAGTGCAAGATTAAACATGACAAGCAAGCCCTTCCCTAAGTCAACTAAGACTAGTGCCTAAATGTTAGGCAAGGGGTCAACTAAGTTTTGACCCCTTACAAAGATTACAAGTAAAATTATATTACAATTATCCCACAACAAAGATACAATTACTTACACAAAAAATAAGAAATGGTACAACAATTATACAAGAGATACAAGATTTTAAAAATGATGCCAAAATGTGAGAGTTTAGAGATAATCAAAGCTAAGACAAATCACATAAGACCAAGCATGCCCCAATAGCACTTACTCTATTGGACTGTTTTTCAATGGCAACCACTAAAGCACTCAAGATTCAAGAAGATGATGCCTCCCAAATGGGATACTCAACTTCTTCTTGAATCACACCACAAGAGCATAAGATAAGAGATGAAAATACTTGGAAACTCAATGCTCA
This sequence comes from Picea abies, assembly GCA_900067695.1. Taxonomy (NCBI): domain Eukaryota; kingdom Viridiplantae; phylum Streptophyta; class Pinopsida; order Pinales; family Pinaceae; genus Picea; species Picea abies. Next base: position 11,040 of record CBVK0100804832.1, read on the forward strand.
AGAAATATAACACTTAGATATTCAAACCACAAGATGCATAAGCGATTGATAAAAGTAAATGTACTTGCAAGATAAACTTCTAAACAACCATCAACAAATATGCCAAAGTAAAGATTGTCTAGGAGACTAAGTGGTTAGGAGTTGTTTAAAGATTAGATAAATTTTATTTACCCTCCCCCTAACTAAGTGTTTGAACCTTAAACCTCCTCCTCATGTTGTGAAATGGTTGCCGGATGCTCAAGATAGTAAGGCAACAAGGCCCACCCTAGCTTTCACGGTCAGCCCTGACAATAAGAGTACTTCCCGGAGAGGACACACACCTGGTGCGCCACGGGGCAGTCCCCTGCCACTACCCTCCGTTGTTTTCCTCAAACCCGTTTTAGATGGTGAAGATGGTGGAATTAGGTTGTCCTAGTTGGTCTAAAAAGTTATTATGACTTATGGGTAAGTCTTAAGGTGTGTTGTGAGTGTTTTAGATGACTTTTAGGTGCCCAAAAACAGTAATTTATGCTCAAAACCGAAACTTAAAATGACAGTTGTGAAGTGTGTTGCATATTAAGAAAAGAGAGCATAAACACATCCAAAACACATGAGAAAAATGAAATTGAAACATCTATTCCATTATCATTTACTTAACCATGAATGAGTATGAACTTGAAGGAAATAAGCAAGTAAAAGACAAGAACAGTTTGTCAACAATTACAACAAAATGAGGAACTTATAACCACTTAACTATGTGTGTTATTGCATGTATGAAATGTGTTTAGTAGATTAAAAGACTTGCTGAAATTAAGAGTTAAGTCCTACACCATTCACATATCCATAAACAAAATGAAAGCATGAGAGTTATGTGTGTGTCCAAGAAATAAGATTGCTTAAAGATATAAGTTTAACCATGTAATCTACTCTATTTGAGACATCATGTTAAAGAGTGAAATATTTGCAAAAATAAAACTAGAGCATGTAAATGGAAAAATGTCTTAAGGGCTTAAACTAAGATGATAATAACATATGATGATTAATCTAGAGCAATTCAATCCATTTGAACCATATAAACCATCAACACATCACTAACATCTTAGCCATACGATTTTGGGGGCTTACTCTCCCAAGGTGTAGGCAATTATTTATTAAGCAAAACTTGAAAGAAAGCAAACCACTCACAATGGCACAAGGTGGAGGCAAACCTACCAATGTTGTGTCAAAAAGGGTTGGAAAGAAAAAAAAAACTTAAACGATTATTATTATGCTAGCCACACAACCTTGTCTTATAGACAAGTGGAGCAAGAAATAAAAAATTGTTTAAAAGAAAACTAAAATCTAGCCCAACGATTTTGGGGGGTTGGCTTGGCCAATCACTCTCCCAAGGTGTAGGCAACTAAAACTTGCTGAAATAAAATACAAGAAAGCAAATGATACAAGAGAATGCAAGCCTCGAGGGAACTTCCCGAGGGCTTGCTACAATGCTAGAAAAAGAAGAGAAAAAGAAGGGAAAATTTATCCAACTATTGTGGAAGCTTTTGTGGTGTTGTATGGATGAACTTGAGCAACATATCCCCTTTGTTTCTGGTAAGAACCTGTAAAAACCAGCAAGCAAATACTTGTTGGAAACGCTGCACAACACAACAAAATTAAGAAAAAAATCTTTTTTTTAAGCATAAATTTTTAACATAAAATCTCCAAGTGAAAAGTAAAAATATATGACCTATCCAAGATGGTTAGCTAACTGAAATATATGATAAAATGAAACAAAAATATAGGACTAAACAAACTAAGAGTTTATGTAGAGCTTGAGGGAAGACTCTTTCTTGAGGCTTTCCCAACAATCCCTTGAAATGAACCTGCAAAACTTGAGACAAAAGTGAAACATAGAATAGATAATGTGTATGGATAAGCTAATTACTTGAAAATTGAAATATTTCTAAGAAACTAGCTACCCAACACAAATAAATCAGCAAGACTACTCTTTGTTAATCTACCCAAATAAACTACTTCATTCAAGATTTATTCAACACAACCCAAATGAACTCAAATACCACAACACCACCTCATGTGAAGAATGCAACCAGAATACTCTTGGTGATCCAAAAATCCTCCAAAGTTTTATTAATCCAAGTGAGAGTGTTGCAGCAACAAGTTGTTCCAAGACTCTCACAAGCATATGAGTGAAATGGCAAGATGGCAAGAGCAAGAGAGGAGTGAAATTCCAGTATAGTAACACTATCTCAAAGAATGGTGAGTGAAAGAGTGAGGAGAGGTTCTATTTATAACTCAAAAGGCTAAGTGAAGGCACTTGGATGAGTTCCATGTGTCAAAACAAAGGCAAGGGAGTGAATCTCAAGGAGGGGGGCGCACCGCCTCTAGGGTTTTGGCATGAGTGAGTAGGTGGGTAGGTGAGGTGGGGAGTGGGGACCACTAAAGGGTGAGGTTAGAGGCTAGGAAGAGCGCACCTGTCATGGGAGGGGCCCACACAACAGCTCAAAGCAAATTTCAAAGGTTTGGGTGTGAGGGGGGCGCAAATCCCCCTAAGGGGAGTGAGGAAAAGAGGGGATGGGCAAGTGAGGGGCTGAGTGAAGGTTATAAGGTGGGTTGGGTAGGTTAGGGATGCACTTTCTTGCCCTTTTCCATCTTTACATTTACCCATTAACTCATTTTTACAAAAATTACAAAATTGACTTAGCAATAAAAATTGTTGTTTTGACTGATCGACACTCCAGGTGGACAAATGACTAGCAAAACTTGTCCGACTGAGCTGAAACTTGGTCCATGGGTGTAGGGGGTGCCTTACATTTTATTTGAGCACAAATACCCCTATCAAAAGCTCAAAGACCCAGTTTTTACAATAATTGCTCAAAAAATTTAATTAATTAAATAATTAAAATCTCAACCTTAGGAAAATTAATTAATTTTAATTAATTAAAAAAAAACTATCTAAACTCGACGAAATTTCGCGAAACTTTCTACAATGTCTAACATGGTCATTTACATCATTCCTAAACAATAGCTACCAAAGGATGAGACCATTAGAACGTCGCTCACCACTTTGGAGGAATTATTGCAAGTGTGAGGGAAAAACTCATGGGAAATCAACCAGGCTAAAAAACCCAGTTGATACCCTGAGGATAAAAAACCCTCGGTGAAAAGAACTCTCCCAATGAAAACATCCCAAGGTACCTGACCTAACTATGATCAATGCAGACCTATTACATTATTAACCCACGCAGGGGTGCAAAAATTTCGTTTACAAAATTTTGTGTTGGGAGGCATAAAATGCCCAGTAGAACCAAACTGTCTTCAACATACTTGCATCTAAAGATGCGTATCTTCATGGCACATGGAGTTGACCCCCTAGTTGAATAGGCAGTCAACAAAACTTTCTGCTCAATATTTTAATGGTTAAGTGCTCATTTAAGGTGCCCTTGCAAGTGTTTTGTTTACTCAATATTAACACATGCATAATACATTAAAACGCATAACACTACCTGTAGATCTTTGAACTTTAAAACACTTCTAAGCATGCATAAATTTGACACAGGTATTCCCCCCCCCTCCACCCCCCGAGGAAAACTAGTTTGGGATGATGATCAAAGCATGAGATACAACAAGTAATACAATACAAAGGAACCTGTATACATAACAAGCTCCTCACGAGCTTTGCCACAAGATCCAGTGAGATATGCGCCCAAACTCAGGTGCGCCCTCTCCCTTTGTTGCTCTCTCCACTGAAATGAAGCGCTCCCCTTCCTCTTTGACCCAATGAAGAAATCCCACCACAGGAAGATGCTCTCATGTGTTGCCTCTCCACTGAACCTGTCAGGACTGACTTCCTCCAAGCAAAACTGCTACCAGATAATGTGCACTCCACTCCTATGTTGCGCCCTCCTCCTAGCAAATGTGATCACCGTCAAATAACTGAGGCCTAAGCATCCATGAGCCCTCCATGAACATGTGTGCCTAAGCTTTCCTCACCCTTTGCTTATGTTCTCATCCTCTTGCCCTTCTCCAAGCTCCTTTGGTGAACATACAAGTGAATGAAGCCTCCTTTGCCCCTTGCGCCCTCCTTTGGGATGCATAAGGAAACCTAAAAGAATGGGTGGATGAGATCTCACATCTCATCTCTAATCAATGGTTGAGATCATCTCATATATATCTCAACTCAAAACCCACTTCACTTAAGTTTCCATAGTTCTCACTTTATGTCTATTACCAAGGTACCCAAATCCCAACATATTGGCACCATGTTCCTCTGGGATAACCTTGAGCTTCTAGACCTTACTCTTGAGAATGCCTGGTTCAAAGTTGATTCTACACTTTTCATCTAGTTCAAAACAGTTGGTGAGTGACTTAGGGTGCTTCATGCTAGACATCGACTATTCTCCCTTCCAAACATGATATTTCTAGATGAGGATCTCACTCAGTCCCAAGTTGCATAGTTAAAACACTCTAGGGGGTTGGTTGCAGCAACACGACAAATAGGGAAATGGGTGGCTATTCGTAAACTTAGGACCATCATTCAAGATTCCCCTCCCCCTGAATACTCCTAGCTTGAGGCCTCTACATGAAGGTCTCGTTGGGGGAGGCGACAGGGTTCGAGTATCTCAGTAGGTTGTTGGAAAAACAACGGATCTTTCTGGTCATCTCCGAGCATGATCTCTGATGCTCTTGGTACATCCGGTATTCTCTTTGACACTGAGACTCACACGAGCCCTGTACGGCCACTCCCAGACAAAGCAGGTTATCATTGGTTTTTGGCTTGTAAACAGAAGACCAAATCTTCAGGAGGTGTCAGAGGTTAAGGAGGAGTTGACTACCTAAACAAGGACTCACTCCAGAGTAGGGTTTCTCTAGTGGCTTCAGACAAGTTTGCTTAGTTCATATGGATTCAACTCAGTGGATTTGCCTCCCTTCCAAGAGAAATTTAGGTGGAAGTTTATTACTTCCCCCCTATTTAATCGCAGTTTGCTATTCATGGTGACTCAGACGAAACCCCTATTTAGACCTACACACTGGCATTATTCAATACTCAATGATGGGGGATGTCATCTTATTGGGCTACTTCGATGCTCATACCAGAGCTCTTTAGGTCCCTCTCCATGGCCGCTCAAAGGACATGTTTTGCATTCAGGAAACAGATCCAGATTAAGTAGAACTCTAATGGCTATCTAATGATGTTTCGGGGCCTCTTACAGGGTATGGCAGGCACCTCTTGCACCTTGGTGAATCCCATGAGTTATTGAATCAAAATGACCTTCTCGAGTCCCGCTTCTTCACTTGTCGACTTCACGGTGGAGGGGCAAGTCTAGCAGACTATGCCTTTGTCCAGTCAAGCTCTACTCCCCTTCCTCCACCATTTCTCGGTGACTCCCATCATTTTTCTTCCTTTGTGCTAACACCCCTCCTCCCCTAACCCCCCTGTTGGGAGGCCTTTTAGGCCCTTGTAATAGTCATCATACTTTAAGACACAAATAAATATATGAAAAGGATAAATGAGTAAGTACAAGAATGTAAAGTAAATGATCTTAATGAATGATTACTTGGAGCATGTACAACCACTCCAACCATCTCTCCTATGTATAAATACTCATGAAGATGGAAAAAGAACTCAATTGGTTAACCTTCCCACAAATCTCTCTCTCTTCTTGAGTACGTGTATGTGTTCTTGATGTGTTTACCCCAATGTATACTCTTCTTGAATACCTATGTAATCTAGAAGATTACAACATTGGTGTCATTGCCTCCTTCATTTGGTCTAAGTGACAACAACAACGAATGGAGGTGGTTTGAACTTGAAAGAGATGGTGAGATTGAAGATGTGCAAGATGGAATCGATGCTCCTTTATGACTGCTCATGGATGTTGCTCAAGTGAAGATAAAAAGATCATGATCAATCTTTGTCGATATAGTGCACGGACTCAAGAGATGTTGCTCGTGGCCAAGTGAATCAAAAGGTTCTTGTTGTTGACAACCAAATGGAGAAATCAAGAAAATAAATAAGACTTGAAGCCCAAAAGATTGTTGAGGGATTTCTCATGGATGTTTTTCGACTGCAAATGTGTGGCATTCAAGATAAATTATGTTTTGTCGGCCAGCGTAGCACAGTCAACTAGCTAAGAACATGGATCAGTGAACCAAGAGAATTTTGACTTGTTGGTCGAATGTATGACTCACGTTCAGTATTTGTTAGCAATGTTGATTACTCTTGCACACATGAAGATCTGCAATTCCATTTTCTTACCTTGGAATAGTTAATAGAATTACAATCAAGTCGGACAAATATGGGCAACCAAAAGCATTTGCTTACATTGAATTTTTGGAACTGGAGGTCGTTCAAAGAGCTCTGGAACTGAACAAATCTGAGTTACTTAATTGAAAACTTAAGGTGACTCGCAAACGAACAAATGTCCCTGGATTGATGCTACGAAAAAGCACAAAGGATGGGACGAGGCTTTCACGGATAATCCCTATAGTTAGAGGGCGTTTCTCATACGAGCCAAGGAATAAAGATTATCATTTGTTTTTCTCGTCGTAATAATACTGAAAGAATTCTTTCAAACTGAAATAAGTCCATCTTCTTGTTATTGCGATTGCAAGTTGTGAAAGGAGTGCTTTCCAAAGCCATACTATAAGAAATTTGATCTCATGATGGTGGTAGATTCATTTTTTCTTTTACAGTTCTTATTTGGCCATTGTCGCAGCGAGCATGGTAGCAATATAAAGTGCATGCTGGAAAATCAAATCCCACTGTTTGTCCTCAGAGACATGTTTGACAAGGTAGAGACAACTTTAGTCTCATGGTTGATTGACGATCCTTGGAAGGAAAATAGAATTAACACCTTTCTTGTGTTGTAGGCTTACACGAAGTTGTCTCCACTCGACATAGCACCTAACACAATAATTGAGTATGAACTAAAGAGGACAACATCTCCGCACTACTAGGTTGCATGCACAGAATCATTCTGCAATTCCTACTGGAACCAATCGTCTTGCGCATAGGGGTCAAACGATCCATTGTTCGACTAGTAAATGCTCCAACTGATGGTCGATTGGTTGAATGGGCACTGCTAGGTTGCATGCACAGAATCATTCTACAATTCCTACTGGAACCAACTATCGTGCGCATGGGGGTCAAACAATCCATTGTTCGACTAGTAAATGCTCCAACTGATGGTCGATTGGTTGAATGGTGCTCATTCACTCTGATACGTTGATTCCTCGAATCGATCACAGAGAATAATCATCTATTTCTTCCCCATTTGGCACAGAACGAAACATTCATTGTATTATATTGGCCTTCAACAAGGCCCCCGAACTGTTATTGTAACAATATAATGTTCGATGGCCATTCCAATGGTATCACTGGCATGTGTGATCCTTGTGATTGGGCTTATCTATTGTTGTAAAGGCCGCGTCGAGATAATATCCATCGTGCAATTGTTGGTTATGAGCATTTTTGTTGTTTACGATATACACAACCTTGCGACCATTACTTTGCTACTATTTGTGACTGCGCAGTCCCTAAGCATCTAAGAGAGAAGGGTCGTGGATTGGAAACCGACGAGAGAGAAGATGAAAACCAGTTTGAACTTACCAGAAAAGCATGCAATCTAAAGAAGGGAGCCCCATCAAATTTATTATGCCCGAGTCAGTCAAGCTATTTTTTGTTGTCAAAATTTTGAAGGAGATCACAGATCAATGTATTGTTGAACGAAATCATTGAACTTGATGATTGAAAGAGATTGCTAAAGAAATTTTGGTCGACTAGTTGCTACCCCGACTAGCATTTGAAGTTGACGAGGAAGTCAAAATCATTCAACTGCTTAGAAGGCACAATCCTTGTGGCAGGTCGACTCGACCAGCACAGCGATTGAGAGTCAACGAGGAAGTCAAAATCATTCCACTACATAGGAGAAAATTGACATCGACAGAAATTTGACAAAGTAAGTTACAAGGCCTCCACGAAGAAATCGACCTTGAGAAAAATTCGATTGATTCTAAAGTCGACTTGGACAGCCGAGATCAAGGACTGGTTATATCTCAGGATTACATGTCAATATTGGTTTAGAACTGGAAAAAGCATGGCATTTTCTCTGATCAATGGCAACAAGACAAGATTGGTCCATCTGGGGACGGTAATGTAAAAGAAAAAACATTGGATTTGACATAAACAGAGCTGCACAGATGTGAGAAATATGTGTAAGATATTCTCTTGACAGTGTTAAGGGAATTAAGAGTATTCTTGGAGCCAAATAGAGAGGTAATATTTTCTGGTCTAATTTTGATAGTGCATGATATCAATCAAGATGGTTGACCAAAATCCTATGTAAAAATTTAGGTTAACTGCCTTCAAATTGATCAGTGTAAAAGCAAATATGGAGTAATTGTAAAATATAATGTGTTGCATGGAGGATAATAGTCAAGTCGAGTTTATAGTCGAATCATTGTTTAGTCTAGTCGAGTATGTAGTCTGAGTCTAATCAACTCAAAAGTTAAGTCAAAAGTCAGTTTAGTCCTAAAATAAAAATGATTTTTCTTGTCAATTGAGTTGGTCGCATATCAGTTAATTGAGTCAAGATAAAATGTAAATCTGAGTCAAAAATGGAGTATAAAGAAATGAGGGTGTTAAATGTGAGTCTTTAAAGGCATGCAATCCTCTCCATCATGTAATATAAGTCCATACTCAGCCGACGAATTCGGTTTCCTACCAACAGCAATCGATACCCAGTCGACATCAATTAGTTGTAAAAGCCCGATACTGGAAAAAAGAGTCTTTGAGTCCTACTAACAATTAGAGAGTAGAGACTAACCATTGAGTCTTATCTTAGTCGAGTCGAGTCGTGATCACAAATTAGAGTCCTAGAATCAGATCAGTCAAAGTTGTCCTTCATGTAAGTTTGACTCCATATACTCTCAGAAACCTAAAGAAGCATAGCTAGCAGCTGATCAAAGATTTAGACCAAGAAGCAATTTGACTAAGCAGTAAGCACATAGGTAATGGAAGCATTGACATTGAACACTTGATTGAGCACTTATCGAAAATTTTGTAGAAGTTGATTTGAGCACTTGCAGAGAGCATTGATGATGAGCATTGTTCACGATTTTTTTGCAGCGGTTGAAGGCATTCAAGAAAGAGACATCTCATGACATACACACACACTAGAGCTTAAAAGACAAGATGATGACACAAGTGATTGAACTGATTGAGCCCCCGGGTGTAAGAGTTGCAGAACAGTTCCCTGGGTTGTGACCACGAAAGCAAAGGAATGGTAGGATTGGCTTATGTTTTATACCCTTGTCAATTCCATAAAAAGAACGCCCAGGAGCAGCGGATCGTTGGAGCACATGAGCAGACTGAGTTCAACATTGACCAACCAGATTTGGCAAAAGAGGCAACCCCAATAATTCCTGCGAGGAGTAGACTTTGCAGTTGGATTGAGGCAATAGTGAGTGCCCTTCGACTAGCAAAGAATGTTGAAAGCATGGAGATGGAAAAGTTGGGATATGTGATATGTAGTCATTCAAATCCACTTGAAACCAATCACAATAAACATTGTATACATGCATCCTCCTGTATCGCTAGCGAATGTTGTGATTGATTTACCAATGCAGACCGGTATGCATGGTTGATGCACAATAAGGATACTTCTACAGGAGTGGAGACCAGGGATGTTGTTGCACACTTGTTCGAGACGAGCAAGGATTTGAGTGTGGAGGAGATGTTGGGAGGTGTTTTAGGCCCTTGTAATAGTCATCATACTTTAAGACATAACTAAATATATGAATATATATGTAATAAGGACAAATGAGTAAGTAAGTACGAGAATATAACGTAAAGGATCTTATTGAATGATTAGTTGGAGTGGGTACAACCGCTCCAACCATCTCTCTCATGTATAAATACTCATAGGAACTTGGTTGGTTAACCTTCCCACAAATCTCTCTCTTCTTGAGTACATGTGTGTGTTCTTGATGTGTTTGCCCTAATGTAGTCTCTTCTTGAATGCCTATGTAATCTAGAAGATTACAACACCCCCCCTCCTAGTCCACCTTGAACAACCTTTTTCTTTTATGAGGGTGATCCTGACATCTTTACTTCTCACCTCCGCCAAATGTTCCCATCTAAGTCCCAGTTCTCATGCGTCGATTATGTCGATGCCAAATACACGTCTTTCATCCACCATTTGGGAAATTGCTCTTCAGTCCTACCCCCATCACACCAAACCCATCTCACCTTTCTTAATGTCCCATGAACAAGTGGTATGACAACGAGTGTAAACTCCTCCATAGTCAACTTTGGCAAGCCTTCAATCACACTCACCCTTGCTACCCCCATCTTAAGGCTTCCTACCGTCGACTTCTCCTCCATGAGAAGCATCTCTTCATTTCCCAAAAGAGACATGAGTTGACTGTTTCCCTTATTCGTTCCACTGAAAAAATTTGGCACACATTCTTCCCTCACCACTCTCCTGTTCCTCCCAATCCAAAATCCATGTTTACTCATACCACCTCCCTTTACGATGTCCCTAGGCAACCCACAATCCAAGTTACCTCTCCCCCCCTTCTTGCCACCTATTTTCATATCGAGATATTCGATAGGTCGTTTGGATGATGAACACTAGCAAAGCAGCAAATGAAGAAGAGTTCCAGGCAAAACTCTTCATGTAGGGTCTTCATGCTATGGATAACCACCTAACCGATTTGTTCAACCATATGGTTTGCACAGGTTTTCCACAATCTTGGTCACATCACATTATTCACCAGATCCACAAATCGGGCTTTAATACAGATCTCGTGGGTTCGCATTGATCTGAAGCTAGAAGTTGTGTTGATATTGGTCTATCTCTTCAGATATTTCGACCAGAGGTGCTTAGCCTTGTACATGGTGGAGGCTCTTAGGATCTGAGCACTTTGTACATCTGAGTAGCCTCATACTACTAGCACCATAGACTCTAGCTCCAGACACTTTCTACATCTCGCTCTCGGATCGTCTCTCCATCTTTGGTGTTGGCCTTCTAGGATTTAGTTCAGGTTTTTATTCTATGTTACTTCCTTCTCCCTGCTTTTATATAAGAGTCACCTTAGCGCTCCTGCTTTATATAGACATCAATATACGTGACCTACTTCAGTGGTCATTAGTTGGAGATTAATATATTTATCTTATCTTATCTCCAACAAAGCCTATGACATCCTACACAGAAACCATGCATGTAGTTTCTTTGGTTTGGCTCTCCATTCTTGATGGTTTCCACCGGATTTTCTTCAACTTGCTCGATTACTTCCTTGCTCATACTAAATCTAAAAGTAATGTACAATATATTTACAATAATTAATAATTGCAAGGCCTTGTATTGCATGCAACGTGAGACCTACCTCAACATTGTCAATGGTATTTACCCAAAAGCAAATAGAGAAAACCAATTCTTAGCTACATTGTTAGTATAAAACCTCACAAGGATAGATGGTGAATTTTGACCTTATAATTAAGCCAATCATTATTGCCTCATTGAGGATTAGTGAAGCTACCAAACAATAGCAACCAGAAAAATATGTTCTCAAACCTCCAAATGTTACTAGTTTAATAAAAGGAATGTTCCTCCAATACCTAGTCCATAAATGTTTGATACGAGGTATGTGAACACTTTAGGAACATCCAAACACACTACGATCAATTAATTACTAGTGGTAGAAAACCCCTCAAGTAAACATAAGACAAAATTGAAAGAATATTGACAAAATGCTACACAACCAACTCAATCAACTAACCAAATTGTGTAGCTAAAACCTAATGCCTGTTAATTGCATTCAAAAAAACATGATCAATACCTTCTTAAACCCTTCCCTCAAATCAAATGGTCATTGGAAATAGTGAAGCCGATGTGATTGACACAACCAACCCCTATACTACACAAATAACATGGGTCCTTTATGGAAGAAGGCATGTCTCCTCCTCTAGTGCTCCAAGGTATCATGAACATACCCCTCTACATGATTGGAAAAATATGCCATCCAAGGGGCTTCACAACAGTAACAGGAAGAGACCAAGAAATTTACCATGAGTTCAGCAATCCCCCTACAATTATAAGCATGAATCCCTATCGGACCAAAAATACCAACTATCCTGCCCACCTCATTTGTTGCTATGCTCATTTGTTGATTTCTAGTCTCTCCTTTGCTCATCATTGGTATTGTTTTCATAGGATTATGGAAGGGCACACCCCAATTTTAATTTGGGAAAGTCGAGACTTTAAGGAACTTGAGCATTCAATGGCTTCTAAATCTGCTCTAGGAAGGAAGCAGTCAATGGGAAGGAGGGTATGGTGCTTTATGAAGCACGTCAATGCAGGACATGTATCAAGTTGTGAAGATGACAATGTGGAGGAAATCTTTGGGGTTGAGATCCCCCCCTTCTCATGAGGCTCAAAACAGGCAGCTCCATGCTTCCTTCCAGCACAATCGTTCTTAGGAACCTTCATGGGAAGTGGCCAAGTTGGAGGAAGACACCTCACAGGATAGCAAGGGAAAGGGGTTGGATGAAGGTTCCCTCTAAAATCCCCCTTCGCTATGCAACAAGAGGCAGGTGCACTCTTTTCCAAAGCAACCTAGATATTATGTGGCATATGCAGTCCTTTGTGGCCTCCAAAATTGATGCTCAGATAAAAGAACAGAGACCCGGTCTCTGATCTCCTGTCCTATGCAGAGATGACCCTTACCCCTAATTCCAAGGATCTGGCCAAGCAAGGCAGAGAGCTCTCAAGCGTGAATTCTTTCCTCACCCAGCTGATGAACCCTTGAGCCCCTACTATGGAAAGTAATGATCCATCTGTTATTATCAAGGATGGAAGCAAGGAAGCTCACCAGTCAGATAGAAGCTCTGCATTTCCTTTGTCTACAGTTTGCAAAGTCCAGAAAAAAGGTCTATTTTGATAAGATAGTTCTACCAGTCTATGTTGATACACTTCACAGTTAGTGTTTTTTGACGCTTATAGTCTATGGCGTCAGTTTGGAATATAGTACAGTTTGCAGTTGTCATTCTTGTTACCATATAGGTTTATGTCCTCTGATCATTGTCATGCTCTGCCCATACAAGCTTTTTGCAACCATATGTATTTTTACCACTTAATACAATGACTCTTCTTACTGATAAAAAAGGATATACCTCTTAAACCCTTAGCCCTTCCAAAATTACACTAAAAGCAACAGGACCAGCCTTGCAAGACAAACTTCCTGCAGTGATTTAAGAAAAAAATTCCCTCAAAAACCCTAAACCCTCAGTAATATTCAATAAAATGGAATTTTAAAACTACTAGAACCCTAAACCCTAAAGATAGCGATTTCAAAGAAAAAAACAAGAACATGAAGAAATCAGTTCAACTTACGATGATTCGGCCTTCGATTCTCAAATCCTTCTGCTCAAACAGCCAAATCTGAATGCGAGCTTTCTGCATTTCACATTCAAAAGCCAAAAAATACATAGAATTAAACTAAGATTCCCCCTTTTTGCACCGTCAGAAAACCCTAATCCATGTATATTTCTGCTGGAGCCCCCGCTCCTAACAAAACCCTGATGAAAAAAATACTATTTGGACAGAACAAAATTACGAGATGTAGAGACGGGGATGTCTTACGCTTTGCAGGAAGCGAAAAATCAGATTCTGTACACAGCCAAAACAAACAAGCATTAAATAAGTTGTACACAGCCAAAACAAACAAGCATTAAATAAGTGAAATGAAATGAGTTTATTTCTAATGAACGGAAAGGTACGACAGACTACTTACGATGGGCTGGGTCATAATCCTCTGCACTCGGGTGGTCGCCATGGCTGCTCTGCTTTGGGGTTTTCTTCGCCCTCTTGTTTGCTCGCAGTGATGATAGCTTAAACAGACCAATTAACACCGCCCTCCAGTTTGCTGTGATAATTTAAACAGAGCAATAACTTCGCCCTCCTACTTGTTTGGGTTTTCTTTCTCGCTCGCCCCTCTTACTTGCTTGGGGTTTTCTTTCTCGCCCTCCTACTTGCTTGCGTTTTCTTCTCGCTCTTCGAGGTATTGGATTCTAATGAACTTTCTCATAAAATTTAAAACCTTTTATTGTTGGCTTTCCTAAAGCTTACATTTATGAAGAAGTGATAAATGTGAGACCGATAAATGTGACATTGTGTAGACGGGGGATATTTTATTGTTGCTGAAGCAATGAATTCACCCATATGTGAGAGGTTGATTTTATAAATAAAATTATGGTTGGTTTATTATTCCTTTTGAAGTAGGGATTATATTTTTCACTTCTCATTCAAATTATTTAGTACACCCACATAAATTATGGTTGATGAACACCGATGCGCTATAACAATAGAGGATTATATTTTTCACTTCGCATTCAAATTATTTAGCATACCCACATAAATTATGGTTGATGAACGTTGATGCGCTATAACAATAGAAGGAAGGAGTAATTTAGATCAAATCTGATGTACATTTCAAATTATTTAGCATACCCACATAAATTATGGTTGATGAACGTTGATGCGCTATAACAATAGAAGGAAGGAGTAATTTAGATCAAATCTGATGTACATTGTTGTAAATATTGTTGTTATTATTTTACAATTGGAAATGTGCGACGGCAAAAGGCGATTTTAATGAGTTTTGGCCAAATAAAAAGAATAAAATGTCCCAGATGTTAATTCTTTCCTTGCTCTATTGTTCTAGGGTTTCCCTTGCTCTCCAGTTATTGAAAATTTAGTGGTTTTTATTGTTAATGATGTCCAACTCCATTTTCTCAGCCTCTGCTCGATGGTAACGTGTGCACCTGCACAATCACCTCCAATTCCACTGGTAACTTGCAAGGTTGAACGAAACACCAATTAACGAAGCACCAATTAACGAAACGCCAAGGTTAATGACATCCAATTAACATGGTTAATTGAAACACCTAGTTAATTGAAACCGCGACACTATGCCTAGTTAATTGGAATGTTGACACGGATCTTGGCACTTCACATCCACGCGGTCACACACAACCACTCCTTGTTATTCATATTAAAAACACATGGACACCTAGTAAAAAAATGACGGTGCCCAGTAAAAGATGAAATCACAATAAAATACTTAAATTTAAATGTAGTAAAACAACTGTGAACCATGATTATTATGTTAATTACCTTAATCACCCTTTTTTAATGACGAACGACCATCTTTTGTCATGCAAGGAAGTTAATGCTTGAAATGATAGCCTTTGATTTCTTGTGACAACGAAGAATATTCACATCATGTGAAATCATGTCCATTAAAAACCTATCTATGATCTACCGGCGTAATAAAATTATTTTTGGTTTATTATTCCTTTTGAAGTAGGGATTATATTTTTCACTTCCAATTCAAATGTGATTAATTGTGTATTAATTTAATTTTTAATGTATAAATTTTTTACAAAGTTTTATATTACCCTTCTTTTAATACCTTCTTCATCGTTTTTAGACCTAACAACCTTTCTCATTAATTTATCATTATCTTAGTTCTCCTTTTTTTTCCTCAATGGTCATATCCTTTTTCTTTAAATAATACACAACAACACTCTTTTCTAACATCTTAGAGCTTCAATTGTCTCTGATGATGGGTGGAGAGTCCACTCAAAAGGTTGGACGTTTCAAAACTACTAACAGTGTTTTCCAAAAAACTCTAGCTCATTCATTATGAATAACTGTGGAAATATACACACTTCCAAGTTTTATGTTGTTTTTAAAAAAATAATATTTAACATAATATTTTGAAATTTAAAATTAAATTCAATAATTTTTAAATTGTATTTATTCAATTTTTTAATCGATTTAGAAGGTTTTTGATGGGACATAAATGTCTAGCAAATGGCTTTAATTGTCAAAGTTTTAAAATAAACTAAATTATTTTTTAAAACTAAATTTCTCATAACTCCACCTTGTCTATGGTGTTTGGCAAAGGGATTTGAGAGGGGGTTGGGTTGTACCTCTAGATATGGGCATCCTCTTACGGGGCAATCTCACCTGAAGAATGCCCATGATTAGAGGCCGCTCTAGTAAAACTTCCATTGTGCTAACACTTCATTTCTAAAATTTGTAGGGTCCTTACGTTATGGATGCCCGCTAACAGAAATGGTTGTCGATATGGGCACCCTCTATGAGAGAATTATTGGGCTCGACTTGGCAAAGGGTCCACAAAAATTTCCCAGTTCATATCCATGACCATTGTCTGATTAGCCCAAAGGACTCCACATTGACACTAAACTTGGATATGGTCGGAGACATCCCCAAAACTATGTAGGGGCTAAAGACGCATTGTGGTCTGGTAGCGATATAAATAAAAGGCATGGGCGAAGCAAGTTTTTTAAAGTGTGGAATTTGTCTGATAGTGTTATATAGCAATTAGGGCTTGATGCCACTCCTTTCCATAGCGACTGCAATTTATCATTACCTATAATAGTGTACAATCACGCTAATTATGGTGAAGGTTTGCCTAGTGATGTGAAATCCTCATAGGAAAGGGGTCTTGATCTTAATCTTTACAAGGAATGGAAAACCCAAAGCGACAAGAGCCAAAAATGTTGCAAGATTTGAACCTTCCTCCCTATGGTGACAATGTCAAAGATTATTGGGATTTTCTGGCCATGTCGTTGTGGATCTCATGATAACATATAGTACTTTTCTCGTTTTCGTCTCTTCCAATAGATAGGAGTTTGTTTATGATCACAAATGTCAATTGTAGTTTTTTCATGCTCAAATGTGTGATTGGTTTTTGGTTTTTGTTACAAGTAATCCTTTTAAGTATTCTACAGATCCTATTGGTATGTAAATCTGTGCTCAAAGATTTTTTGTTTTTTTGTGAAAAAAAAATAGTGAAAAAAACTCTAGTTTTGCCACAATACTAATAGTATTTTTGTAACTGCCCCCGGGGGGGCAGCTCAATTGGCAAGTGCCGTGAAAATGAAGTTCCATGAGGTTTCGAGTTCAATTCCCCCCAACTTACAATGTGTGCCACGTATGGGGCCTCGTGGGCACACCTGGAGGTTATACCCAACTAGTTTTTGATTCCTCCAGACACAAAAAAAAAAATATATATATATATATATATATATATAGTATTTTTGTAACTATGGATTGCAAGTTGCTATTTGAAATTTACATTTGAAACCAGCAAGACCAAAAGGTCATTGGTTATTTATTTGGTTATTTGGATCCCCTTTTTGGCTAGAATACATATTATATTGTACAAAGAATAAATAGGTGATGTAGTGTGTTGTTAGTAGTTAATGGTCAATTATATTTGATTTATGACCATTCAAATTTAACAATTTCAGATTTTACCAAGTTTTACATATTTCTCTACCACAAGTCACATTTTTTTATTCGTTGGGGGTTCATTGATTGGTGCCCAGTGAACTCGCGACCTTTACACTTACATTGATTTTCCATAGCTTGCTTCTTGTTCCATTGCCTCCATCCTATCTTGGAAACATTATTCAAAGTGTATACACAACCATCATGTCATGCGAGATCTTGAGTGGTGTTGTTTGCTTCCTGATTGGTTTATTGCACAATATCATAGAAGGTCGTCCAAATGTCGTGATAAGGGGAATTGAATCCATACCAAAAACATATGGTATTGATGTTGAATATGTAATTGTTTATAAACTCTTGTTAGTTAATTACAGTTTCAGTGTTCAATAGGACTAGTGAATTCACATTGAACAGGACCTAACTAATTTAATCATTGAAATCAGTTTTACTATAAAATTGTGGGTTTTTCCTTGGATTTTTCTGGAGTTTTTACACTACACATTCAAGAATTTATAATTTTTATTATGTATTTCATGTGGAAAGATATGGTTCAACAACATCTGAAAGGCTCTGTGATTTATGAAATTTATCATTGCTTTTCACTTTAAAATTGAGGGCATTTACATAGAATGCTACAAGGAATGTGAGTTTTCCTTTGTAACTATAATGGTTGGATATTGTGCAAAATCATTGATTTATGATGCCTATGTGATATTGTTTTTATTTCTAAACTAATAATTAAAATGGTCTTTCCCCAGATGGGGTGCCACGTGCTTAACCATGCACATAAAGCAAGCCCCTGTTTGTCGCCTCTCCTCATGGCTTCACTTCACGAGAAGCACTAGTACATTTGGGTCAAATTCCGACGGTGCGTTCGATGCAATTGCCATTTTATATTGTTGGGAGAATGTGTTAGCGATAATTCTTATCTTGGGCTCGAAAGCATTCGGGTCTGCAAGTTACACAAGATGCGCCCGAACACAGCAGCGGAAGGATTTCGATTTCAATCAGCAAGTCAAACGAGCGGGCGAAGTTTTCCCATCAACATCCGAGATCTATCCATGAAGCAGATCAATGGTTATTGGGATCTCGGAGTTG
>CBVK0100804836.1:0-14483 GCA_900067695.1 Picea abies
GGACTTAAGCCCCTAGGCTCAACACTTAGCCCCTCTTCCCACCTTCCAACCCTTAATCCCTTACCCACTGTGTGGAGGCTTAGTCCCCCATCACTCATTCATCGTGGTTGGTCTGCACGCAGTGGTGTTTATATTTTTATTAATAATGTGCATAGATACATGTACACAATCAGGCTCTTGGACTTCAACACTTAGCCTCTCTGGCCTAATAATCACATAATCCCACCAGCTTATATAAACTTGGCTCACCGGCCTATAAAACATAATTACAATTCATTTCATAAACATGATTTACAACAGGGCTCGATCTTGGGGACATTACATTAGCTAGAGATGAGACATACATGCCACATGTCACTAGAAGACCTTGCAATGTCATCTTCCTATGCCACGTGTCAAATTTCTTTGTCACCTTCCATATGGACCTTGTTTAGTCTACCATGTTTCCAAAGTACCAT
Source organism: Picea abies (assembly GCA_900067695.1). NCBI lineage: Eukaryota > Viridiplantae > Streptophyta > Pinopsida > Pinales > Pinaceae > Picea > Picea abies. The sequence goes on from CBVK0100804836.1 coordinate 459, forward strand.
GTAGATGCCATGTCATCCAACAACATGTCCAACATCTTGCCACTTCATAATTCCACATGTCACTTGCATAATCTTCCACAATAATAGTTTTGGAAGATCCCCTCCATTTCACTTTTGATTTTTACGCTGATTTTCGAATGACCATAAATTTGCCACACTTAGTTCATTTTTAGTGTGTGGATTTTTGCATACTAAGCATTTTTTAATTATTTAAGCCTAGTGTAATTGGTTTTGGGAGATTTAATTGTCTGGATCTTTTTGCTTGTCATTTTTATGAGAAACCCAACTCTAATCCTCATTTTTGTAACTTATGGAAGGCTTATCTTGGTCATCTAAGTACATTTCTAAGTGTAATGTTTATTAAAGTGTATTATTCTTTGTACCCTTTGTATTGATCCAATTATTATTATTATTTTTATAGGCATTTACTTATATTATTCATTATGGCCATTCCAAATGGAATATGCTCAATCAATACTACTTATTTCTCATGGAAATCCTACATGGAAGATCTATGCTCAATCAATACTACTTATTTCTCATGGAAATCCTACATAGAAGATCTATTGAGAAGTAGGGCATTGTTTAGAACCGTTTTGGAAATGAAAGTTGCACCTTTGGATGCCTTGAAGAGAGACAAGTGGGATAACAAAATTGACAATGCTCACAAGCTTATTGGCATGTCTCTTTCTCCATATCTATTTCATCTTATAATAATGATACCCAATTTTTCATAGTGTGGACTTGGCTACCATTTTATCTTCTTAATTGATAATTATGCAATCTCCTCATTTAACAATTTATGATGGAAAACATTCTTTATTCAAATCTCACCAATATTAAATTTTAGGATGTACCTTAATTTTTTCAATGTAATTACACTTATGAATGCAATTAATTTTACAATACAAATAACTAATCACTAGGACAAATTGAAACGAACAACTACTTGGATTTTGACGAAAAAGTATTATCAAATATCCATCACATTACTTTTAAGTGATGGGTAAGCTTAAAGTCAGTGCATGTGGGTAAATTTAAAGTCAATGCATGTAATGAATAATCACAATTAGGGTTGTAATTTCAAATTGATGTCACCTATTAAATTTGACATTTATAACTAGATTGTTAAACATTTTACATGTTTCCAAGTGGTGTGATGATGAGTATGTTGAAGTGTTAGCTGTATTTGATGGCTAAATTACTTTGTGATGATCAATTTATCCATCATCAAATTCTATCTCTAATCACAATTCCTTTAAGTATCCTTCATTTATTTGATTTAAAAAATAAAGTACATGTAGCAACTTACAACCCCTACAACCCTTAGTATGTACATTACACTTAAATCTTTAGTATAATAGTTATTAGGTCTTTATCACATGGACAAATCCATATGGTATATGGAATTAATATCACAAGAATATGATTATTTACTTATTTTTTATTTTGACATGGCATATGCCCCACTTGTTTTGGATCGTGTATATTCTTTTCAATAAAATTTTGATCAATTGTATCATTGAGAATCAAAACCCATTACACACTTTATATACATAAATCTTAAACAACATTACGACTCACTGGGAAAACCTACACCTCTAATTATCAACCTAATTTGTTTATCTAAGAATCTCATTTGTTTTTTCAAGAATTTCGTCATTATTTGAATGATGCATATATTTTTAAAATAAAATTTAGATCTCAAAATATTTTGAAAGTTTCATTTTCAATTGTTGTTTTGTACGTGTTTGGAGTTAAAATTTACTATTCAATTTGTAATTTATTTCTAGAGTTTAAATCACTAGCTATATATATGATGTATTGTTGGAATTTTTATTATTAACAATTGTTTTGTCACATTAATTGGAATCACAATGTTTAGGTTTGTGTTGATAGAATCTTATTCACGTTTTATTTATTTTCTTTTAGAGAGATTATTTCTATGATGAAATTAATAAGAAGGTAATTGATTGTGTAATAGTAGAATTTTGTTTATATGGTTTTTGGATTTTATTAGACAAGAGATAGTTAGTCTAATGTTTTGAGTGAACTCTTCGTTGTTTATTAATTTTTCTGTTTTCAAATTTTGGCAGTGTTGCTTTTGAATATGAGATTGTCATTTGTCATGATCAAATAGAATATATATGGAAATGAAATGTAATGTTTTTATAGTTTAGAAGTTGTGTCCATCTTCAATTTTCGCTTTCAATAAAATTTGATGAAAAAACATTTTACTTAGATCGACATAAATAAATGTTTAAGTAAAAGTTTTGGCAACTAAACATATGCATTCTAGAATTAAGATGATAAAGGACATTTCCCTAAGCAGGAGATTCAATCTCTATCGTTGCTTTGGTCTAGTCTTTCTAGCTTATCATAAATCATAGGTTGACAAATACTTGGGGTTGGATAATAGTAAACTAAATTGAGTATCCTGAATGTCTTCTTGTAAGGCCTTTGGTGAGGAGGGTGTGTGACACCTTTGCCTGATCGACATGGATGAAGGAAAGACATGACAGTTGGGGTTGTTGACGTGACTCAAACATACAAGCATGTCCACAGTTGCTCAGGTCGTGCAATGAGTTGGCTAAGTTGGACGCCCTTGAAGAGGGTGGACTTGGATATGAGACTTAAGGACACAAGCCAAGACTTATATGGACGGGCACTCTACACTTAGGGATCACAATGGGAAAGCATGATGCCTTGATGCACATGTTGTTGTGTATTGCAACCAATGGGCACACTCTCCTTGTTGATGTCTTGGGCACACCATCCTTGGGAATTTTCATGCGGATGACTCAAGGCATGGAGAGATGAGTTCGACTTGGGAGAGTGGGTGATTTGGGGTGCAACCCAAAAAATCAACATGATTTGAGTGAGATGCATGGTGGGGCGAGTTGGTTGGTCGAATAAACCTCATTAAAATGATGCGATGGTTCGAGCATGAAAGGGTGTGATGGTTTAGTGAGGCAAACATATATACATGGAAGAGTGTGATGAGCTAGACAAATAACTTGGTGAACAACTTGGGGGAGAAAAAGAATAAGTGTTCTGAGGTAGATTCAGGAAGAGAGGGGTGAGCTCCCCCAAGGATCCAAGATGCTCCACATGGGAGGACTTGTGCATCCTTATGGATGTTATGTGGATAGATATGGGGTGAGATCTATTTGGACTAAGTTTGGTAGGAAATATGGGTTTTGAGTTGGGTGGTGTGTGCACTGGGGAAGAATTATTGTGATGAGGATGTGAAATGAGTTCGTTCATGATGATTGAGGAGGAAGTGAGGTGATAGGGTTAGGCAAGTATTGCGACTTGGAAACTTTTATCTTATGTGTGAGACTTAGGATCCCTTCTTGTGCCAATGCATTGTATTGTACATTGTTGTAACATATTGTATAATAAGAAGCTTTTACGAGTGTTAGGCACATATGGTGCCACCCAACCATACTTGTGTCTCTTTAATGTGTATGTATGTTGTTTGTTCTTGGTTCACATATTTGGCTAAGTGTAGAACTTGATAACTGTATAAGTTAAGGAGTACAAGTGTAATGTGATGAAGTGAGGGGTGTTAGAATAATGTTGTTGTGCTCGTTTAACCATAGACAATGCTACACCATTGTCACCCAACCATAGGCATAAATCCACCCCCAAGCACCTTAACCTTTGATAGAAAGAATGATTCCAGGAAGCCATACCATAACCAATAGATAAACAAGAGAGTGCACCTTCTCCAAGGGTAGTGCACAAGAGAAAGTACCAGAAATACTGAAAAAGAGAAAACTATATAACTATGGCTACTGCTGCTCCTCCTCCAGACTTGCACACTGTTTCTAGTTGACTGAGAGTGTGCGAGTGAGTGAAAAAATGAGCTAAGACGTCCTCTATTTATAGTGGTTCTGTCACCTGTCTGGGCCGACTTGTATTCTTAGAGGATAATATCTCAATATTATATATTCTACTGAGCCGACATGTCTTCTAGGATTTTCACACATCTGTTTATGGTTTCTCTTACTTCCGAAATATTCTATTCTAGTCAAAGGTTACAAATGGAGGTTAATACCTCCTGCAACTACCATAATATTAACACTCTCTCTTAGCTAGGGAGGTATTAATGGTCTCAAACACATCCATCCATATTCACATGGTATGGGAAAGAATCACATAGTATTGTAAACCATTCTACATGTAGCATCATCATGTCACACATGGCTACACCCATGTGGACCGGTAAATCTCATCTAGGGGCCACAACCCGCTAGATAACACTAGAGCTATACCTCGTAGTGTGTGTCACCATCATATTCATGGGATACACCCACATGATGTGCTCACCCATGGCTACACCCATGTCATGAGTATCATCATAAGTATCATCATTACTATCAACATCATCTGGTAGCAATAATCAAATATATATATCGTCGTACTTGTTATTGGTATTCTTCTATCATAGAAAATATCACAATATCCATGAGCCTCATTTAGCTATATTGATGATCCATCACCACCACCATGTGTCTAGAACCTCGGTTCATTCTTGTCCCATGAAAATAATCATGAACTCATCGGAGCCACATTCACCTCATAGTTTATCCTCTCATAGGATCACTCCATGAATGTATTTAGCTCGATGCTATTAGACAGGTGTGTGTAGCACCTCGGTTCATTCTTGTCTCGTGAAAATAATTCTGACCACATCGGAGACACAAACACCTCATGGTGATCTTATCATAGTATCAGTCCATGAATGTGTTCATCTTGATGCTATTGGACATGTGGGATTTCACCTCAAGCACCTCGAGTCTTTAGTCCGTTGAAGACTACATCGGGGCACATCTACTTCAGATGTAGACGTTCCTTATCTTCCCTAGTCTGCAACCTAGTTTTTGTGGAGATAGAGTCAGACTGATGCTTATAGGGGCTACTCACCTACTCATGAGTTAACTACTCACCTACTTGTGAGAGTTTCAAGGCTCGATGCAATTAACACATAGGAGATCTAACAACAACTAGAATATTCAGTACGTGGAAGATTACATCTAGGCCTATTCCCACATTATCAAGTCTGTATGATCTATCTTGGAATATTAGCACGATGTTGTAATCATCAATACTCCCACAGGGAAACATTTGCATTCGTTCCAAGCTTGTCCCAAATAGAGGCTTAGTGAAAATGTCAACGATTTGCTCATTTGTGGATAAGTGATGGAGGCTCACTGCTCCTTCTTGCACCATGTCTCTCATGAAGTCCTGCAAGATCCTTCAAAAATCGATCCTGCTTCATATCTTGCATCATTGGCTATGATATATGACTAATTTCTATAGATATTTGCTTCCTTGCTTGTCTGGAAATCCTACTCAATCCCAAGCTGAAGTAGCACCACATGTGCTAGATCTGTCTTGTGCACTTCCAATCCAAAAACTATTTATCCCGGCAGCCATACTTCATCATTAGAGATCAATCATATCTATCTATACCAAAACATAGGTACTTGCATGTTGTGATTTAACCCAATAATATGGTCATGGCTCAACCATATACTGGCACAAGGTTCTCTTTGCAAAGAAAATGCCTATCCCATCACAAAACTTCCTTAGATGTGTCATCATAGGTGTGGCCATGGACTTCTTATCCATCATGATAAACCTCTTCAGTCTCCTCACTGAACATCTCATCTGGTGCCAACCACACTTCCAATCCCAATATATATGGTCAATATCCTTCATCTCAAACTCTGAAATCAACTCCCTCTATCTGTGAGAATCCTTGGACCACGCTTCCATCTATTGCATGCCCCTTTGCATTCTACAAGGTGTCACAAAACTATGTTGGCTTCTTCTTGATCACTGAATACCTCTGATTCTGACTCCCTCTAAGATTGATCTCTTATGATCTACTCGGAACAAGAAACAAGAACAAAAAAATTTCCATGGTATCCTCTATGGAAGATATCCTGCTTGGAGTCTAGTTCAATAACCAAGAACATCTCCTAAAGGAGATCAACTTCATTTCATAAACAATAAGCATTTACATCAGAACAAGAATATCTACTAGAGAGGAGATCAACAAGTGTATCTCTAGTATTAAGGGGTTAGTATAATTATCACAACTTCAATAGATCAAGATGCAACATAAGATCATAATAATGCCATAATAGTTAGAGACATATCAATTTTAAATAATCAAACCTGGAGTCTTCACTGCTTGTTCCTTTGAATGTACTGAATCCAATATCATTGCTTGGACACGGTCTCTTGCACATTCTCTGCAAAACAAACTCATTCTTTTGCTGGATGATATAACATGAAAAACATATACAAGTGCATACCTTTGAAATTTGCAACATTGTTCAACTTATCTTCTAATCTGAAACTAGACACCATCATGACAAGAAGAGGTTAGAAACTAAATAAAAAAGGTCAATGATTAGAACAAGCAAGAAACGTTGAAATTTCAACTTTTGACCACAAAATCAATTTGACCAAAAGTCAACCTTTGACTTTAACCAGTCAACCTTTGTTGGCCCTTGAGCAAGTTTTGAGGATCTTTGGTCATGTTTGACCTATTTTGGGACTTCAACAGGCTGGTCGAAGGCAGAGCGCAAGTCGAAGCAAAGATCACGGGATCTCGACCCCTTTTTAGGGCAGTTTTTGGGATTAGGGTTTATGTAATGGGTATGGGATGTCGACCCATGGGTTTACCCATGTCTAGGACCATTTTGTAATGTATAAATAGATATCTAGGCGATGTAGGAAGAGGCCAATGTGATAAGTGCGAATAGTTGTGGATGCTTTGTGCATGCAATGTGTTAAGAACTTGTAGAGATAAGTGGAAGTGATTGTAAGAAGCCTGTGTATAGAAAATAAGAAGGCTTTGTGCTTAAACCTAGCTCAGGGAAGGAGGATTTGACGAGGTGCGCGCAGATCTCTTGTCCTATGCAGAGTGGGTTCTAAGGCTTTGTGCATGTAAGTAGATTGACAAAAGATAATAAAGAAGATGAAGAGTTGGTGGATGTATCCCCACACTGGGGTGAACCACATATATCCTGTGTTATGGTTTCTTTATGCAATATGGTTGTATGTTAGTGATGTGATTTATGCTTAGTGCCGATATATTTATGTATGATGCATATGGTATACTAGATTAGTGCTTAGTAATGTGAATGAATGCTAGATCTAATCTCTTTCCATATGTTAAGTGCTTAGATGTGTTAGATCTGGTTGAATACTGCGTTTCTCTATAATTAGGGTTCGGATCTGCGATGTGAATAAGGGTTAATTAATGATGAATGTTAATTGCTAAGTTCTTTGTTAAGTGGTATAATCACAGATCCGTGTCCCAGCTAGGTTGCAGACATTTGATTCCTGCAACAACCCCTGCCTCTACCTCGGGTGAGACTTCATCTTCTTCGCAGGTGTTGCTGAAAGGGCCGGTAGTTAGGGTTTTGTTGGTGCACTGTTGAAGCGTTGAACCCTGGGTCTGCCCCTGTGCCGAAAAATTGTTCCGTTGTTGGGACTTGAAATTATGATTGCTGGGAACTGAAGAAAAGAAATCTCTGTGCATAGATCTGTTGCTTTAGTGCACAACATTGGCTTGCGAAGCTCTGTGGTGAGAAGATAAGTCTGATACGAAGAAAAGAGGTAAGATATTGAATCTTTGTGCTCTGAGAAAGGTAAGATAAGTGGAAATTTTTGTTTCAAAAGAATGGATCTAGGTATGTTTGATAAATTGTGTCTTAATCTGAAAACTAGGGCACAATTAGAAGAAAGAAGATTTGATATGAATAGATGTAATAGAAATAATGAAAGGTATGTTATCCCTATGCATAGAAAGAAGGTTTGGACTAACAAATGGATGCGGGATCTTAGAAATATTTTTTTTCCAGGTTAGTTACTGTGATCCCAGTGCATAGTACAAGAAATGTTGGGGATCATTTAAGAGAAAGAGAGGATTAATCCTTTGTTACAGTTGTAGAAGATCGAGACATCTTGCTAAGGAATGCCCTGGTAGAAGACCTAGTTGTCTTTGTTGTAAATCTATGGACCTTGAAGTTTGGGATTGTCCTAGAATGATTTTTGAAGTTGAAAAGATGAATAGGAAACAAGAAAAATATGAGAAAAGCCAAGAAACTAAGGATATGAAAGAACCCCAGAAAGAATCAGAGACTGTACTACTATAAACAAAAGAAACCTTGAATGACCACAAAAATATCAACTTATTAGAGGTATTAAAAGAGAAAGAGTACATAGAAACAAGAATAAGAGACTTTGACATAGACTGTGTCCTGGATGAGGAAACACAGGTGAATATCATAACAGAAAGAACTTGGGAAATTTTGGGAAAGCCTGCTATGGTTCCTTCATTAGGAGGAATAGGATTATTTAGAGGAAAGATGATAACCGTATGTGGAAGACTTACCCAGACATCTATGAGTGCTCATGGCACTTCGATAGAAGAAGAATTTGAGATCGTGAAGTTTGTTGAGAACAACGCCCCATTTTCTATCTTGCTAGGAAAAACCTGGATTGAGAAAGATCAGATACGAAGGAAACAAGAAGAGGAGGATCCAGAATAGAAAAAACAAGAACTAAGAGATTTCATGGCTAGGAGAATAATGCACTTACTGGAAGAAAAAGAAAACCAGTTGAAGCTACTAAAGACCAAATATATGGATGTCAAAGTTGAAAGGACATAGGAAGACTTGAGACACCTATCTGAACAAAAGAGTAGAGCACCTACCTTAGAAAGAGAAGAAGTATTACCTTTGAACCCTATGAAAGACCCCCCATAGTGCAAAGTTATCATGCCAAGAGGAGATAAGAACGATAATGGACAGAGGAAACCAGTAATTCAGATCACAGGAAAGAAGGCCAGAAAGCTTAGTAAGAAGAGGGCAAAGTTAGAAAAATTGCAAGAAGCTCCAGAAAGAACTTCTCAGAAGGAAGGTTTCTAGAATTTGAACTTCGTTGGAATATCAGTACAACACAGATTGGCACTTCACCATGGCGGAGAAATATGACCGTTCGAGGCATGATGACCATTCGATCGATGCTCCCGAATGGTTAGGAAATAAATTATGGCCCGAAAGTTCACCATTGGATCATTTGGACCGCGCCATAACAGATGTAATTGCATTGAATAAGGCTTTGCGACCCGTTGAAAGAAACCATTACAGTGTTATCTATTTATCCCATCGAGCGTTGCACCGAGAACACTTTTTCCAATTGTGATTATCTGAGCCCATAGAGAACTAGTTGATTTCGCACAGTGATCATTGATACCTCACCATCCATTCTGTTACAGTGAGTATTGTTCATCGATCTGAGATATCAGATCTTGAGTGTGCATGTTGGACGAAATTAGCGTAGTAGAAAAATGCGTCGAAGAGATTCTAATAGACCTCATGGTCGAGAAGGTGATGTCTACAGGCATCCAAGCCTCATCGACGCGAGGAGTGCAAGCCTCCCCATCCACTGCTCATGGATTTGGACCATCCTGAGCTGCGACCGAGAAAAGAACCAAGCATCGTGATGACTTGGCGAATGCGAAGCTAATTCCATCCATCCTACCCAACTACATCCCAACACTGGCCGGTGTGGTGAGTCGTGATAGTGTCTTGAAGGACTTCGAAGACACAATAATCACTATGTACCTTCCGAAGGGAATACAAGCAGTCAGGAAATAGTTGGAGAGGATTCCAAACTTGAAGATCAGTGACTATAACCTAGGAGACCGCAAGAGCTATGGCATGCTCACACCTCACAAATATTTGACCAAAACCAAGGGGAAGAAGTCAAAGATCATCCCCTAGCCATGGACCATGGACATCATGATGTCCACTGTCTTGAACATGATGAAGATACCACATTTCGGAAGGCACCATGAGGTTAACGCGTGTGTTAATCTCCTACTGTCATGCTTCCATGGCGAGTATCTATGGTTAGATCGATGCATCACCGTTGATCTAGAGCTGATCCATAAGATCACCAGATTGGGCATGCAGGGACCAGACTCACAAGAATTTTATCCAGGGAAGGTTGTAGACCGCGCCTTGGCACAGAAGATCAAAGGGACCTACGATGATGTAGATAAAGGGACGCGAGGCTACAAGGCGGCCTCCATTCAGAATGGCGCAATGCATCTTGCTTTCCAATTGATTACTGGTAAGCTAGTAAGAAAGAATAGACCCATGTAGGTCACAGGGTTTGTCATTGAAGTCGCAGGAAAATGTGTGGAAGGACTACAAATGAACTGGGCCAGTTACCTAGTTAATTAGTTAGAACTTGATTGTCGCGAAGCTTAGGATCAGGGCTATGAGTTCCATTTTAGCTGGCTGCTGATCCTCATCACATTTAGTGCTTGGGAGATGCCGGAAGGTGCAACCTTCCCTGACATTGAACCGTTCAAGCCACTAGATACGAAGTTCACCACGCTCTGGTATTTGAGTGATATGCATAAACAATGGCAATCAAACGCAATATTCCATACCTACTACTTGCAGCTTAAGAGGGGTATTGAGTCTTTCCCTCGTATGATGCCGAACACCCTGGACAAGTTCATGCCCCTTATGAAGTTCCACACAGATAAGCATTTTATTTATATTACTGCGTGCGCAGACGAAAGTAAAGAAGAGATTCAGTCCTACTACAAGCTCACAGAGGAGGACCTGGAAGAAATCACTAATGAATGGCCCACAGAGTTCCTTATACTAGTCGACCAGGCAACACTGTTCAATCCCAACCTCATTGGAAGTCTGGTGGTTACTCGCGAAGAGTATGATGCACCCAATAGAAGCAAGAAAGAAAAGAAGGAAGATGTACAGGAAATACACAACACATCAGAAGAGACTGCATCAGATTCACCTAGTGGAGGAGGAGACGATGAAGTGGACAAAGAAGAAAAAGAAGGGGAAGAAGACAAGAAGAAGCAAGGTGAAGTAACACCACCTAGGAACCCCCTTGAAGAGGCAGAGACATCCAAGAAAAGAAAGGTTTCCCCATGAAACCTACATCACAGAAGAAGTCCAAAGAAAGTAAGTCGAAGTTGTAGACTATACTCATGGTCGATGACTTTGACTTCATTATCGCAGCTGTATCAAATGCCTTGGAAGATATTTTGTAGAGAACTAAAGCCAAATAAGAAGCCATGTATGATAGAATTGAGACAAATTTGAGAGGAGTAAAATAAGCCCTTCACTCCAGCCACACAATGCCCACTGCGCCCCCGCCACTAGAAGAGCTAGAGTTGGGATATGAGCCTGCCCAACTCCGCAGAATAGCTGAATCGACCGAAGCTCGCCTTCATTGAGTGTAGGAAGAAAAAGAACATGCCAGAATGACCCTGAAGCAAGCATAAGAGGAAATCATAGGGCAACGCTGAGTTGCGCAGTAGGAGAATGATGACCTCCAAACCAAGTTCGAAGAAAATAAAGCGCAAATCCAATAGGAGAAAGAACAATTGCTCGTAGAGCAGTTCAGAGTTAAAGAAGCAGTCAACATAACAGTTCACTCTATGAAAGGATTGGAGCAAATGGAAGAATATCTGGTAGTGAATCAAGTCACGAAGCTTGTGGAAGCCATTAAACAACTTCAACAGAGGTTCATAGAACTAGAGCTACAAACAGTGCCAAGCACTCCACATGAAGTACGAGACTAGAGAGAAGAAACTATCTGGAGCGCAGTTGAAAGGATCAAAGAATTAGCCATGGAGTGTAAACATATAAGTAGTCGTAGTGTGCAGACTTATGAGCGCCTTACCGAGGACCCTAAATTGAAGACACTGGAGTCGCATCTCCAAGAAGCAAAGAAACAAGCAACATTAGTACAAGTGAAGTTGAAACTCTTGTCAGTAGTTGAGAGGATGAAAATATCCCAAGAACAATGCATGACTCAGTAGCAGGTCCATGCCATACAAAGAAAAGTAATGGAAGTGACTCAGAAGCTTCAACCAGTCCAGGATGCAGCGTGCTTACTTTTTGAGGAGATTGAAGGCCGAGGAGCAGAACTAGAACAAGTAGTCACTTTGGTAGAACAATGCTTAGAAGGACCTATGAACAAAGCAATTATTCAAGAGTTCACCGAGTACGAAGCCTTGGCGCAACAACATGTGGAAGCAACTCGAGCTAATATCGAGGCTTTTGAGGCAGAGTTACCCAGACTAGAGTGACTCAGGATGAGTCACAGGTGAGTGTTCGGAGCCTATTGGCCCTTGACCAAGTTTTGGAGATCCTTGGTCATGTTTGACCTCTTTTGGGACTTCGACAGGCTGGTCGAAGGTGGAGCGCAAGTCGAAGCAGAGATTGTGGGATCTCAACCCCTTTTTAGGGAAGTTTTTGGGATTATGGTTTATGTAATGGGTATGAGATGTCGGCCCATGGGTTTACCCATGTCTAGGCCCATTTTGTAATGTATAAATAGATGATGAATGTTAACTGCTAAGTGCTTTGTTAAGTGGTATAATCACAGATCTGTGTCCCAACTAGGTTGCATACATTTGAGTCCTTCAACCACCCCTGCCTCTACCTCGGGTGAGACTTCATCTGCTTCGCAGGTGTTGCCGAAAGGGCTGGTAGTAAGGGTTTTGTTGGTGTGTTGTTGAAGCATTGAACCCTAGGTTTGCCCCTATGCCAACAAACTTTGACTTTGACTTTGACCAAAAACTCAAACTTGACATTTTTGTTGCACTAGTGTAATTTGGCAAATAAATGACTACGCGACTAAAACTTTTAGTCACGGCATGAAAAAATGACTAAATTCTACTATTTTTTTTACAACACAGTTACAAATGGCTAAATAGATGACTAATTTGATTGTCGGGAAAAAAAACACATCTAAATAATCAGTCACACAAATAACAACAACTAAATAAATGACTAATTTTATTGTTGAGTAAACACAACTAAATAAATCTTAGTCACACTATAATTTGCAAACTTTATATACATTATAGCTATGTGGATGATTTAAAATATATTATGGTTATGAAAAATATATCGTATTTCGTAATATTATAATATTGTTTTTATAATAATTCCTCCTATCATTTCACTCATTTCACGTCATACTTTCATGACATATGACAAATGTTGACAATTAATGTATTCCAACTGCTCTTTGAAGTGGTGGGAGAATAGGGTATTGATCACATTCATAATTTGATGAGGGCGCAGAAGGTGGGAGAATATAGTGTTCTTCATAATTTGACAAGGGCACAAAGAATCTAGGAGAATACGACGCCCTTCAGGTAATTATACAGCTAGTCCATGGGCGCAGATGGCATGGGTGCAATGGTAAATATTCGACGGGGCAGAGGGAGGTGTGTTTGGGGTTTTAGGTAATATAAAAATATTCCATGGGAACAGAGGAAGTGAGTGAAGTGGTAAGTATTTGAAAGGGAAGAGGGAGGTGTATTTTGGGTTTTCGACCTGACCAATATTGCGCAAAGGGAGTGGGTGCAGTGTTAAATATTCGATAGGGCAGAGGGAGGTGTAATTGGGTTTTGCAACCTAAAAAATATTGGATCCCATGAGGAGTATTAGAGCTGGTGAGGTTTGAATTGGAGTCAGAGTCGACCATATGAGAGGGGTTTTAGTTAATTGGACCATTGGAGCTTGGAGCTGACTAAAGGAGAGGGGTTTTAGTTAAGTCGAGCATTAGAGGTTGTATAGGTATATAAGCAACTTCCATGGTGGATAAAAATACTATGGAGCGGATGTGGAGACTTCTCAAAAGGAAAAGTAAGAATTCAAATTTTCAGTGGCCTTCTTTAGCGAGGTCACAGGTAAATAGATTTATGTTTGCAAACCCTAGATGTCTATTTGTATTTTCTATTTTTGTATTGGGATCTATTCCTTTTTGTATATTTACATTTGAAAACCCTATATATTTATGTGGATGATGAATTTGGTTTGACACATCGAGTGTTACTATATATTCCACATCTGTCAATTGAAAACTACCATCACTCTACAACTTGTTAGAAATTGACCGGCTTGTTTTCGTGGGGTGGGTGATTCAGTACTT
>CBVK0100804838.1:0-16486 GCA_900067695.1 Picea abies
AGTTCTTAGGTGAGGTGAGGTGTTGTTTTGTGAGAGGTGAGGGGCTAAAGGATAAAGGTGAATGGATTAAGTTGAAAGTCTAAAGGTGAAATGATTATGTTGAAAGGTGAATGGAAGGATTTTGGTTAATGGTGAAAGGCTCTCTTAAGCCCCTACGAGAATGTCTCTATCCCCTCCCTGAAGATTGGCTCTGGCTGGTATATTGACTAATTCATGTCCTCAAACTTCTAATTGATCATAGGTTGGTTGAGGACTAATCCTCCAACTCCTTCAACTCCTATTCCAACTCCTAATCTCTCGGTTGACTATGCCACTGACCATTTCCTATATATATTTCCTATGCTACTAAACCAACATTTTCAAATACATGGAAGTCATAATTAACTTTCTATGAGTCAAGGTCAACAAATAAGTCAGGGTACAATGTATAAAAAAATTCAAAGTTTGGGTAATAAAAAATTCCTTAGCATATGAATCACTTTCTTTCTCAGGTATTGTAATATGTTTCATGGCAATACATCCAATAAACATACTCTTGTTATTACATAAATCCAAACTCTAAGTGCCCATGAAAACTAGTGGTAAATTCTTGGTTATTGCACAAGATGATTGATCAAGAGGCATATGCTTAGTTTGTTCAAAATATTTGTCAAAAGAAAGGGGTATATTTTTTTCAAGCATCGAGTCATTATTTAAATATTCTATAGATAAGAGTTTCATTCTTCTAGTAGGTGAAGAGTTTTCCTATAACTAATATTCCTCTTGTTTCTCTTCAATTATAATCGATAAGTGAGCAGAGACCTCATGTAGAACAAGGTTCATGCTTCTAGTCCAAGATATATCCTCCCATGTATTTATGCTTCTACATGGTCATTACTACTTCCAGAAAAAAGGACATATCCAACTAGCTACGCCCTTACTCATGAAGGGGTTTGTGGTTACACATAGGGTCCTCTTGGTCATGGATACACTAGGAGGAATAATAACTAGAGGCACCATAGTCTATGTCTGTGTTGGTTGGAAGACCCTGTTTGTGTTGGTTGGAAAACCTTGGTGAGCGATGTATCTAATGCCTATTTTGTTGTGTCTAAGCTAGTAGATCTAAACTAGAATCACAAGTGTAGTCACTTTCTAACATTCTTCAATATCATAAAAATGGAAGTCTGATAATTTTAGAAAATAATGTAACTTTGATAGTTTCAGTGCATGCAGATAGTTTTATAAATTTTTTTTGAAGATCCTTCAAGTGCCCCCAAAATTATTAATCTGCAATAAAAGACATAAAATTTCTGATTTTTTTCTTTTTCTTTGAATCTACTTCAAGTTCCCCCAAAATCATTAATCTACAATAACTTGGCCAAAACCGAGAGTGGGAAGTTGCAGTAAGAATTACATGCTCCACAAGACTACCAAACTGCAGAGGATTCAGATCTGCCAAGGCTGATAAATTCCTCCTTCTATGACACCTTTCTCATTTCCTATTGGCTTCTCTGAGCAATGCTTGATTTTCCCAACCTCTCTTCACAACTAGAAAATTCAAACTCATAGACTAGCTTAGTTCCTTGTCAATGTTGCTATTGTTAACAACAACTTATCTTAATTTATGCCTTTGTACTATATAAATTACCTAAGATTTGTTAATTAACATATCAAATTAATATTGGAATGTATAACATCAAAGATGAGTCAAAGTTATAGGTTGGAAACAGATGAATACCATGCATATGATTAGAGAATAGCCGATGAGAATGATATGGGCATATATAAATGTCCATGTAATGATTGTCTTGGTGGAAAGGTGAGAAAAATAAATTTGATTTATCAACATATGATACGACATGGGCATAGTGGTGTTATCCATTGGAACATAAATTATGATGAAGATATGATACAATTGTGTAGTATGAGAGATGAAGAGGTACCAAACATCACTGAAGTGGCACCAAGCATAGATGAAGATGCAACAATTTTAGATGAAGGGGTTGAAGTTCATAGAATCTTGAATGAGGGTCTAAATGATGATTGGGCCAATTCAATGGAAGATTCTTTAAATATTATGTATGCTAATTGCAAGTTAAGTCATTTGACAACAATCCTTCAAATTCTAAACTTGCAAGTGGTGCATGGTTGGACAAATGAGAGTGTATATGATTTATTAGCATTATTAAGTCAGTTGTTACCACATGACTCCACATTGCCAACAAAATGAAGTCAATGTAAAAAGAAAATCACCAATATAGGCTTAGGGTATGAAAACATACACACATGTATGAATGGTTGTGTATTGTTTCACAAAAATATTGCAAGTGAGACAGAATGTCCAAAATGTCAAGAAGGGAGGTATAGACCAGGGTTGAAATTAGTTGTGGTTCCTAGGAAGGTTCTTCGCCACTTTCCACTAATACCATGATTACTTTGAACGTATAGGTGCAGAGACATTTGTGAACTTATGCAATGGAATGCTCGAAATAAGAGCACTGATGGAAAACAACAACATGTGCTTGATTCTAAGATGTGGATGGAATTTGATAGCATATGGCCCCATTTTTCCCAAGATCCTCGTAATATAAGGTTGGGTTTTACTCTAGATGGGGTGAACCCATTCTCAGATCAAAGTACTAAATGGTCAACTTGGCTAGTGTTTTTAATAAATTATAACTTGCTTCCATTGTTAGCAACTAAACCATTTTTATTAATGTTATCATTGATTATACCTAGAAAGAAAAGTGTGACTTCAGATATAATCGATACTTATTTAGAGCCATTATATCATGATCTAATGGAATTGTGGAAAGGAATTGAAGCAATTGAATTATTAAGGGATGGTCATTCAATCAAAAGCACTTTAAGAGCTTCCTTATTGTTTACAATTCATGATCTTCTGGCATACGACACATTTATTGGTATCAATGTTCATGGATACCATGGATATCCTTGCTGCAAATTTCAGGATTTTGTGAGGCACTCAAGAAGTTTGCATAAGTGTATTTATTGTGGACATCGTGCTTACCTGAAAATGGATCATCCATATCATCGACAAAAAATATGTTTCAATGGCCAGGAAGATAGTTGTGAAACACCATTACCAATAACGAGTGAATACATTATTGAGAATGAATAGAAAACAATGTTGTTTATTGAGAGTGGTGGGATTTGTGGTAGTAGAGATCATCCATGTAATGAAAGAAGTGTAAAAAGATTGTGCATATTTTATAATTTTTCATACTTTAAGGATATAGCCATCAAGCATATTGTTGACTTTATGCATAATAAGAAAAATATAACCTATGCTATTATAGAAACTCTTTTTGGTGCTTTTGATACTGTTTCATCACATGAAGACTTGAAACAACTAAAGATTCGTTGAAATATTTGGGTTGAAAAAGATGATGATGAAAAATATAGAAAACCTAGTGCTCCTTATGTTTGGACAAAGGAACAACATGCACAATTCTTAAAATTGATGTCTCAGACCCGCTTTCCCACTGGATATGTAAGTAGTAATATCATAAGCCAAACTAACATGAATAACTTAAGAGGCCTCAAGACCCATGGATATCATGTCATAATCGAGAATATTTTACCTATTGTGGTCAATATATCAAGTTTGGCAAAGGGACCAAGATTGAAAATTATAAGGCCGGGCCTAATATTAAAGAGAATGAGTTTACATTTATTAGATCCTTTGAACTTTGATAGTTTGAGGCAAGAGGTTGTTGAAGTCCTTTGTTTATTGGAATGTGAATTTCCACCAACAATATTTAACATTTTGATGCATCTTTTGATACATATTGAATATGAACTGGATCATTGTGGTCTAGTAAGAATGAGATGGATGTATCCTATAGAGAGATATATGAAGATTTTGAAATTTTTTGTTTGTACTAGGGAAAAACCAGAAGGTAGCATGTTTGAGGGATTTTCAATGCAAGAGACCGTGGGATTTTGCACATAATATGTGAAGGATTTTAAAAGTGTCAATTGACGTGTATGGGATGATGACAAATATGAGAGAGTTGCAGGTGAATTATTAGAAGGAAATGGAAGGTGCTTTAAGCTATCACATGAAG
The DNA here is from genome assembly GCA_900067695.1 of Picea abies. Taxonomy (NCBI): domain Eukaryota; kingdom Viridiplantae; phylum Streptophyta; class Pinopsida; order Pinales; family Pinaceae; genus Picea; species Picea abies. The sequence continues at coordinate 4,071 of CBVK0100804838.1, forward strand.
AAAGAAGTGTGATACATGCCTATGTTCTTCAGAACACATCTTCATTCGATAAGTGGCACAGGTGAAAATATTTTTTACACAATAATTTATTGATTCAATTACATTTGCATATTTATATCATTAATCTTCTTATATTACGCATTCATATTCTATGTAGGAAATACAATGAAGAGAATCAAACATGGATGCAACATCGACCTCAAAAGTGCAGATGTCATGATTTGATTGGAGGTGATTCTTTTCCAAAATTTGAAGAATGGATTGCTAATGTAGTCAATGATGCAAAAGAAGAAGGTCAATATATAACAGTGGAGGAAAGTGAGCTTTAACAACTTCCACTTATATGGGCTATGAATTTTAGTGGAATGTGGGCCTATGGTAGTCATTTAAGAGTGGAAGAAAAGGACAAAGGAAAGGGAAATTGTGATTGTGTTGTTAGTGTTGAATTTCTTGATGAAACCAAAAATGAATTTTATGTTGGATTCATCCAATAAATTATTCAAGTTGATTATGGTGAAAATAGTCCTGTATTTTTAAAATGTAAGTGGGTCAAACCATACACAGTAGAACATAATGAATATGTATTTGTACATGCAAATACAGGGCAATTTTTATCAAATATGGATGAGCTGTATGTCTCCCCTCTTTAAATTAACCAATCATTTCTAATTGATTATGTAAGAAGCCCAGGATGGTCATATGTCACTCAAACAGATTCTATTCGAAATGAAAATTCATGGAAGTTTTCAATATAATACTTGATGGGAAATACGCCGATAATTTAAAAGAAACATTCAAAGAAGTGGTTGAAGACGATGATAGAGTGATTGAAGAAGATACTTTGATTACCAACGAAAAGATTGGGATAGAAAATGTATTGCATGCCACAGATGAGGATGGCGAAGAAAATCAAGAAGATGCACACACAAGTGATTGAGATTCTGATCCTGGTGGAAATGGAGATGATTATGATGATGATTTGTCACCTTAACTAGCTTGTCACCTAAACTCGTATTATACTTATGATGTAATTTTTCAATGCTATTTTACTCATGCATTTTTCAATCTAATCATCATTATTTTGCTGGTACATTGTACACAAAACCTGAGTTGTTCATTGATGTTTTGAAGTGCATTTCACTTATTGTTAAGGGTTAATAATAAACCCATTTGATCATCTTACTATATGTTTGGCTTTTGGAGCAATCACTCAATTAAATTCTAAGTGTTTTGATTGTTTATCCACTACTGATTTGAGTACAAAATATGAGTTTGTATTTCACTTATTTAATGCTGATTTCAGGTTATATATGCACCACTTTAGTGACTAATTTTAAGTGGCTTTTGTTCTTTCACTTGTGCAGTTAATTTTTCAGCACATGCAATTAATAAAATCCGAGTTTCAAACTCATATTCCACTGTTGTTCTACTGATTCAAGTGGCTGATTTATACATTATTGTTTATTTGGAATTTAGGATATGAATAAAAAGCCTGTGAAACGCAAACTAGATGACTTCAATTATAATGTAGAAAGCTTGATAGAATATGAGTTCTCTCGCAGAGAAAATGTAGCCAAGAATGATGAATATTTATCTTCTCTTGGTTTGAAAAAAAAGCAAGTTGTTAATCTACTTAAGTAGTATATTATTTGTTTAATACTGTTTTATGTTTTATAGGCAAGAACTTTATGTATATAAGACATAATATGATTTTTTTATAGGCAAGAAAAAAATAGCAAAGAGAAAGTGGAGCAAAAATAAAAGGGAAATAAAGATGTATTCCACCAACTCCACGTAGAAGCAAACACATTAATGATGCAATGACTGTAACTGCTGAAAATAATAGTGGTGGTGATGATGTGCAAATTGAGAATGCACGTGGTGATGTGCAGACACATATTGCACATGGTTATGTAAAACATAAGGATGATCTCTTCACACAAAGTCTAAAAGAGATTATCAATAATCATGACATAAAAGGAAAATCAAGTTTGGAGATCATTTATTCAAAATTAAAGTAGATGTTAGAACCAACATCTATAGAGATTAGTGTTGAGCTACCTCCTACCCACTCTGATGTGGCCAAGAAGCATGCAGTTCCGGTTAATGCAAGTTATGAAGATAATACATTTACATCTATTGTGCTTCAAAATACACCTATTGCATCTACTGATGGAACTGAATCAACTAGAAATATTGCTAGTGGTTTAGAATATGTATCCACTTTTGTTTAAATACAAAAATTGAGTCAAGGTTTGTATAAATTTACAGAGAGGAATGGAAAAGAAATGAAAATAGAAGGTAAGAAGCCATTCTTGGTTGACATGTCGAAAGATGGTGAGCCCATAGGGCCAAATGTAACAATGTGGGCCTCCGAGTTGGGAACAAAATGTAGGGCCCATTTGGATATTACCAAATCAAATTTTGCAGATCAAGATCCACAAAGCATGGAAAATGTTATACAAAAAATGGAAAATTATTTTGAGACTGTTGGTGGACAAATATCTAGAAAATATTACAAGTCTAAGATGAGGCCTCTAATGAGAAACTATAGATACAATTGTCAAAAATTAATCATTGAAGGACAAGATAGGACATACTCCACTCTATCTCCAAAAGAATGGGAAGCATTGAAGGAAACTGTGTGTTCTAAAGAATATTTGAAAAAGAGGAACAAAGGCATGAAAACAAGAGATAATGTGAGGGCTCCATATACATTTAGTTGAGGCGGGTTGCAGGCCAAAAGAGGCAAATTGACAGTAAGTGTTTCTTTTTAGTTGAATTTAAATTGTTATTTATTTCGATTTGTTTATTGAATTGACTATGTTGAAACTTGACATTGTCTTTTAGGTGGAAAATAGTAGCAGAGAACCAGGGGCACAAGATATTGTCCACTATATTGCATCATTAGAGTCTTGTAAATATGACAGTAAGATCAAGTGAAAATCTAGAGTGTCAACATAGATTTTGCAGCCTTCAGTTGGAGTTGAAAGTAGCCCAGTAAGAGCCATTGCAAATGATGTCAACTCGAGTGTTGGGTACCAACATGTAATGAGTTGCATACATGATCTCAGTGAGACAATTTCGCAGTTGGTTTCCTCTGTTAAGCCTATAGTTTTTGCATGGAATCAACATAATTCGATTGATTCAAGTGATGCAAGAGGCTCTATTGATCTCATTTCTTCTTGTTTGAGTAGTTTTTGTGCTTGTAAATTGAACTAGAAGTTGTAGGTTTTTGTGTGTTTCCACTAAGTCTAATGCATTTACAGTGAACTCTTAAGTGCTCTCACTCACACTCTCTTGCTGAGAATTAGTTCGCTCACTTAAAGCTCTAGGAAATTTTTATTTCATGTGGACATGCCTTCTTCTTCTTCCGCCTTCTCATTGACCTTGCACTGTGTAGAACCATCCTCTGTTTCTAGAATCAACTTCCCATGTTTCTAGAATCAACTCTTTGTTCTTCCTTTAAAATATCAAGTATGTTTGATACTTGCAAGTATTGATGAGTAGTAACAATGCATAATCTGTCCCTAAAAGAACACAAAAATCTATCCCTGAAAGAACACAAAAATATGTCCCTGAAAGTGAAGATCTATGTGTGGAAATACAAAAAATAGTCTCATTTTGTGTTGAAGCTCTACTCAATAAAACACAACAGATATGGGTTGATTTATTTTATACCAACTGACTTAATAATTCTAATAAAGAATCCTCTCATTTGTCCATAGATGTAAAGAATCTTGTTATGATTATTGACATAACAAATGTGGGTTGATCCACGTAATATCATATTTCATACACATTTACAATTGAGATAGAGATATGACATAACACTCTTCCATTAATCATCAAAACATGGAAATTACATGATAGAACAACCAACCAGGATCAAGATATTGAGAAATCCCAAATGACAAATTTCTAAGGAGAATTGTGAGACAAAATATAGTTCACTATGTGAGTAAAAGATATAAGAGGTCACAAAGAGTATATTAAAGTATTTGTGCAAATACACCAAATATATATATATATATATATATATATATTCCTATGACTCTTGGCATTCTTGGTTGTGGGCATGTTCACAAAATGTGAAAATCATGCATGCAGGGTTGGAATTTAATGCATGTAGCTAATTTAGTGCACTTAATGGTGTATACATGACCCTTGAAGGATTCCTTCTTAAGATATATCCATACCTTATCACCAATCTAAAAGTAATGAGGACCTCAGTGCCCATAATGACACTCCTTGTACTTGAGTTATTGGTGTGTTGAGATATGGTTAATTTATTAATGCACTTGTTGAATATGGTATTAATTTTATTTTCCTTGTGTTGGGGGACCAAGGAGTCACTAATGTAAGAAATGTAATGTTTAGGGGTGTTTTTGGCTAGAACCTGAGAAAAGATTGACTCGATGGACCATGCCCAATAGAATGGTGAAGACATATGATGTAGGTGTGTTGTTTGCAAGGAATATTCTCATCCAATGTGCATGGATATGCACTATTGTAGATCACAAAAGATCCACAAGTGTGAACTTGAAATTATGGATAATCATTTATCTCCAAATGAAATAATGTTGATTGGTGCAACTATGTGTCTAACATTTCCCATAAATTTAAATTGTTAACAAACCTCATGTCATAATTAGACACAATGGTTGTTGGAAACATTGTATAATCCACATATGATTGAAGAATAATTTGGTAGTATCAGGAGCACTAATAGCCTTCTTTCATGCAACCATAATGTATTTATTTTTAAAGTGATCCACAACAACAAACACCAAATTTTGGTGATCATTCATCATAAGGAGACTTGAGAAGAAATCCATATTAATACACTCCCAAGGATTTGTTGGAACCAATAGAGGTGTGTACCTACCAAGTTTATGATTTGTAGTCTTGGCACTGTTACATGGAATGCAAGATTTGATATGCACCTCAGTGTTTCAATCGACTAGTTTAGTTAATATAAGTGTTTCTAAAGAAGTGTCTTGTTGACACCAAAGTGACATGTCGACTTAGAGTAGTGTGCCTCCCAAATCACTTGATTGTTTTATATACCAAAGGGTATGTATACATGTCCAATTTGGTATAATATATTATCAAATAGGGAGTACTTGACATTTTTTTGATTTTTCACAAGATCATAGCAGGTCTTTGAAAAATTCAGAATAGATGGGTAACCTAATTATCACAATTATGTCCTTAAATGCTAAGCACAATGCCCTTATATGGTTGGAAAAGCCTCAATTATAAATGCTATAATGATCAATATTAGTTTGAAAATATTTCACTCTATTGTTTATATATTTGGTTGTTGGATCATGTTGTCATTGATGCCAAAAGATTGATGTCAAAGGTCAATTGATTGATGTCAAAGGAACATTGTCTTGTCATAGTATATTGATGAAGTATGTATTGTCAATGGATTGATCAATGTGTTGCATAGATGAAGATGGATCAATGTGTTTTCATTGATGGTTTGATGCATTCATGTATTGATCGTTGGATCACATGATCATGCATGGAATCAATGACAAAGGGAAAATGTCATAGTAATGTATTGTCATGGGTTATTCTAGTTGGATTGATGTAAAGATGATTCATGATTGTCTTGTCATGGTTGATAGGAAGTACAAATGGATGAACTCCAAAGTGGTCCCCTTATGGTGAAATCCCTCATGGGAAGACGCTTTGCGGTTGAGTTATCCTATAAGTATGGTTAGAGAACCCATACTTAATTGTGGAATAGTAAAAATGGATGAACTCCAAAGTGGTCCCCATATGGTGAAATCCCTCATAAGAAAACACTTTGCGGTTGAGTTATCCTAGAAGTATGGTTAGAGAATCCATGCTTAATTGAGGAATAATGAGATGAAGGTTAGTTATTTTGTCAGTGAAACTATCCTATATGGATAGTGCTTGTCATGCCATTGCCTGTGGTATGTGGAACATCACATAAATCCTCACGGTTTGAGAGTTATGGCCTTACGAAGTTGGAGGACCCTCATATGTTGGCTTGAAGCCCCAAAAGGTCAAAGAAGTCAAAGAGATTGCAATGAAGAAATTATTATTTAAATGATAAAGTAAAGTGACAAAGTCAAGAAGGATTAATTAAATAATAAAGTGAAGTGACAAAATCAAAGAAGATTATTTAAATGATAAAGTGAGGTGACAAAGTCAAGGAAGAATATTTAAATGATAAAGTAATGGAGAAATTTCTAATTATGGAAAGTGATTAACCCTAAAAATGAGGAAAATAGGTTAAGTGACATATAAATGGGTTAAGTGACCTAGAAGATGGAGAGTATAAATAAGAGGCAAGGCTCTCTCATTTTATATCACACTTGAGAATATTGAATATATATACGTGATTGAGGTAACCAAAGGATATCTAAGCCGAATTTTAGAGGGAAGGTGAAGAAAAGAAGGTCGGAATTCAAGAGAGGATAAATTTTTTTGATGATGCTTTCTAAGGTATGTTATTTACAGGTCATCTCACCATTTTAGCAATAACTTTTTTTCTAGAATGATTCAGACCTTGAGATTGATAGGCCATTGAGGAAACATATCCAAGTATATGTGGTACAAAATTCAATTTGTGGGTCATTTTATTTTTTGGAGTTACACTATGTCGCAATTAGGGTTTGTGGCTAGTCCTGAAACTAGTTTAAAATAGGTGTTTCGGGTAAAAACGTCATAACTTCTTCATAACATATCCAAATTTAGTAAGACGAAATGTGTTGGTTAGAATACAATCTGTCTTATTCTGTGTAACATTTTAAGATCCATTCAACAAATATTTCGTGCGGGGCACGCTCTATAAGGTCTCTCTCTAGAATAAGCTAGAATTCAGCAAGGTATGCCATTTTTCCTATAACTCCTTTTTTGAGAGGTTCCAAGTAGTGACACCTGGAGGAATTGCATAAAACACACTAAAGAACATTGTTTATCAATTTCAGATCTTTATTCATTACAGATACATAGTTATGATTATTTCAAGTTAGGGTTGTTGACTAATCCAAAACTATTCATGTGAGACTAAAGAAAAGTTTGATGAAAATGCTTGTCTCTTGTTGTTAAAGTTAAGAAAGGTTTGAAGGTATGTGATCATATACACCAGTTCTATTACATAGTTACAAAACGTATTTGAATGATGAAATTGATGACGGCTTTTAGTTAAGGTACATGTTGGGTACATGCTTGAGACAAGTAGTTGATGAGTTTGCACATACATGAGGTGTATAGTTGATGATGTTGGTACATATTGATGAGTTGTAGTTGATGAGTAGTTGACACATGATTGGTATATACTCGGTACTTGGTTGGATGCACTTGTTTATGATACAGGTTGATTACAGGTTGTTTGGTACAGGTTGGTGCATGGTTGATGCACTTGTTTATGGTACAAGTTGAGGTACAAGTTGATGCATGATTGATGCATGGTTCAGGTTTATTGGTACAGGTTTACAACGATATATCTCACAGCGATAGTGTGACAGTGGTTCCATCATTCTACTTTTACATCAGGTCGTTTGGACGGGTCAAGGATAGGTGGTTGTAGCCGAAGAACATAGGGGGTTGTAGCCTCCTTCTGGTTGTAACCAGAGAATAGGAGAGTTAGAGCTTCGTTCAGGTTGTAGCCTGAGAAACAAGGGGGTTGAAGCCTCCTTCCAGTTGTAGCTGGAAAATAAAAGAAGTTCGTGCTTCCAATGAATGTAATTCTTCAAGACATATAAGAAAAAACATTATATGGTTTTCTCCCGCTTTGGGTAAAACATTGGTGTACTGTGTATGTGTATGATTTTTCATTTGTTCATTGCTTATTTACTTTACATTTATTGGATGATAATGCTACATTGATATAACACTTGGATTATATGGTTAAACATGATTAAATTGCTCTATTATTGATTCACCCCCCCTCTTAGTAATCCAACAATTGGTATCAAAGAAGGTTCCTTCAGAAATCAGTTTAAACACTGAAAGGTAGATCATGGAGAGCAACAACTTATATAAAAAGGAAATACCACAGTTCAATGGACATAAGTATGCATTTTAGAGCATAAGGATGAAAACATATATACAAGCATGGGGATTTGAAATTTGGCAATCAATTGTAGATGAATACACAGCACCAGCAGTTCCGCCAACAAATAACAAAGCAGTGAAACTCAGTCAGAATAATTACAAAGACAAAGATGCACTTCCGAATGGTCTTAGTGAAATGGTATTCACCAAAGTTGCACATTGTAAATCCGCTAAAGAGATTTGGGACAAACTTCAAAATATTTATGAAGGAGATTCAAAATTCAAAGCAACAAAGCTTAAAACTTACAGAGGTCAGTTCGAACAACTTAAGATAAAGGAAGATGAGAATATTACAGCTTAATTTTTACGAGTTGATGAAATAATAAATGCAATCATAGGATTGGGAGAAGAAATCAAAGAATCTGTAATTGTTCAAAAAGTACTAAGATCTCTTCCTATGAGATTTGACCCTAAGATATCAGCACTAGAAGAAAGATCATATCTAAACTCAATAAGCATGGATGAATTAAATGGAATCTTCACAGCATATGAAATTAGAACTGAACAGGAAAGTCCAGATATAAAAGAAGCAGCCTTCAACGCATCCAAAAAGTCAAAGCAAAAGGGGAGGCAAATAGAAGAACACAACAACAACAGTGACGTCTCTGAAGATGATGAAGAAGTGGCCAACTTTGTCAAAATATTGAACAAGGGAACCGATGGTAGGTATAGAGGTAAGCTTCCTTTAATTTGTTTTAATTGTGATGGTATTGGTCATTTTTCTAATAAATGTCCTTATAAGAAAAAGAGAAATGATGAAGGTTACTCAAAAGGCAAACAAACATATGAAGGCAAAAGAACCACAAAGAAAAATTTCAAGAAAAGCTTATGCACCAAAGAAGACATCTCATCATCAAATGAAGATGAAGTTAGTGACAGTGAGACAGAAAGAGTTTTATTCATGGTAGTAGAAGACTCTGATAAAGAAGACTTTGAAGAAGAATATGAAGAAGCCGAACAAGAATATGAAGAAGTCGAAGAAAAAATTGAAGAGGCGGAAGTTGACTACCGAGAGGAATTAATGTGTGCCATAGAAGTTATCAGGAGAGAAAATAAGAAAAACAAGAAACTACAAGCAGAACTAGACAAGAAAAAAGACACTCAAGAACTTGAACAAATGATCACAAATTTGAAGGTTCAAATAGAAGAAGATAAAAGAATTGAGGAAGCACTCAAAGAACATCTAGAAGAAAAAGACAAGATCATTGGCAATTTTCAACCAAAGATTGTCACATTAAGAAAGGATCTTCAAAAGAAAAATATGTAGAACAACTCAAAAAATTTGGATGACATTATCTGTAGTCAAAAACTTCATCATGACAAGTACAGACTTGGATACAATTAGACAGAAAAATGATCAAGATCCAAAACAACAGAGCAAGAAACATATCCAAAAAGCTATGCAGAAACAATCGAGGGGGATAGGAAGATATACAAGGAAGATTACAGGGACACTCCTCCACCGAGAAGATTCATATTTCAGAATCAACAACCGACAGATAGGACTCAAGAAGAAGAAGAATTTATAAGAGTACCTCATTTCAGAAGATCTTCAACTCTAAGGTATCAAACTATCTTTTTTGGTTTATGATATGCATGTAATAATTTTGGACATAAAGCTGTGAATTGCAGAGCTAACAACAGGGACACAAACAACTTTAAAAGTCATACACAAAGGGGTTATCCAAGAAGGCCTAGTGAAACACAGAGAAAAAGTTACAACATGTTTGAATCTTTGATCACTAAAGTAGAATGTTAAAAATGTAACAATTTTGGACACATGGCCGAAGATTGCAAAATGACATTCCCTCCTAGAGAACCACAACAGAATAACAATAGTCACAGACAGGAACCTCAGAAAAGGACATGGATAAGAAAGCAAGATCAATATAGCAATGAAGAATGCACACTCTCTCTACAATCTAAGCAGAAGAAACATGGTTGGTATGTTGACAGTGGTTGTTCAAAACACATGATAGGTGATAAAGACATGTTTCTTACATTACGAAAGGAAAGAGATGGATCACTCTTCTTCGGAAATGATGATTCAACTAAAATCATTGGAAAAGGCACAGTCGGAATTGGGAACAAGAATACCAAGGCAGAAAATGTTCTACTAGTAGAAGATATGAAACATAATCTTCTAAGTGTGAGTCAAATGTGTGACCAAGGTCATAAAGTTACTTTCGATTCACAAAAATGTGAGATAAGAAAAGAAGGTTCAAGAAAATTGATTGCTACAGTTGCGAGAACTTCAAGCAACATATATGTATTAAGTGAAATTGGAAATGAAAAGTGTTGTCTAGGAAAGGAAGATGAAAGTTGGCTAAGGTATAGAATAATGGGTCACATACATTTTTATAACCTTGTCAAAGTCAGCATAAAATCTGAGTGCAGCAGGTAGCAGTTAGAAACTTACTTTTGTCTCCAGTCATATGTTTGGAACATCCACTGTCAGAGCTAGAAACTTACTTTTGTCTCCAATCATATGTTTGGAACATCCACTGTCAATATACCAGGGATTCTTTTGTCTTTGGGATGATAACACTAGTCCACACTTGCCATCTGCTTTCTTCTTCCAAACCTTGACATTTTCAGCCGTGGGGATCAAATATGGCTTGTAATTCCTTAAGCGACAGTCTGCAGCTTTATGTCCATAATTATGGTAGTTGTAACATTCTGGTTCACTGAATAACAGATCATAACGATTGTTATGCTCATAATTGTTGTTGTGTTTCACATGTGTCCTTCTCCTAGTCATCACATGATTTATATTTTGTGATTGTTTGTTGCTTGGTTGTCTCAATCTTTGTAGTGGAAAATAATTATTCCTTGAAAAACTTGATTGCTCATATCTAAATCTTAAAGAACAGTTTATAGCTTTGTGACCAAAATTAGAGCTGGAAAAAACAATAACCATAGAAAAAACCTTTGTACCTTGAAAAAGTCTGTCTTCTTTGAGGATATCGATTTCTTTCATGCTGATAATCTCTTTGATCTACAGATTCGTTTCTGGTACTTTTTCTTTCATTCCTTCTTGGTGGCTGATTTTCTTTCATTGTTTTTGCAGAGTGACTGTTGTCAATGTTTGAGGATTTGACAAACTTGATAGGTTCTGTATTACTTGGATGATCACTACTTGATCCTTCTTCATACCCCAATCCAGCTTTCAACTTTAGGTTTCTTTGCTGATTTAGAATAGAGGTTAATCCTTCTAAGGCTTTAAAACTTGGCAGATTTTGGTGATACAATCCCTTAAACTTCTCCATTTCTTTTTCGATTTTTACTATCTCTTCTTCTAAGGCTTCACACCTCGCTTTCTTCTCTGACAATTGTTGTTTCAGTATGTCTTCTATTTTCTTTGCCTCTTCTAATTCCACTTTCAGCAGGGCAAAGTCTTCATCAGGTTGTTTACTGTCTTTCTTGAACTGTATCAGCAATTGTTTTTACTTTCTGTTCTTAATTCTGAGTCTGTCAATCTCTTCCAGTGCACTGATCAATTCTCCTTCCATATCAACCACAGCTTCTTCATCATTATCATCACTGCCTGTGCTTTTATTATCATAATCCTCTTTGGCCATAAGCATGAAGTCATTTACCTTATCTTCACAGGAAGAGTCACTATCGATGTCTTTTGAGAAATTGTCATTATTTGCACACAAACTTTTCTTCTTACTATATTTCTTGAATTTGTACTTATTTTCATCACCATAGTTCTGGTCCTTTTTCTGATGGGGACACTTAGATGCAAAATGACCTATCTTACCATAGTTAAATCATTTGAAGGGCAACTTGCCTTGATATTTTCTTAATCCTTTCTTTAAACTTCTCACAAATTTTGCCTCAATATCATCTAATTCTGAATCAGTATTCTTGTCTGCTTTAAACAATGCTTCTCTAGTAATGGATTTATCTTTACTAATTCTCATTTCATATGCAGTTAAAGTTCCTAGCAGTTGATCAATGGACATAGTTTTAAGATCATTTAGTTCTTCTATTGCAGAGACTTTTGGATTAAATTTATCAAGCAGAGATCTTAAAATCTTCTGAACTAAGAGTGATTCTTCAAACTTCTCACCAAGACCCTTCATGGCATTCACAAGTTCTTCAACTCTTAAAAAATACTTGCTAATTGTTTCATCTTCATTCGTGTTTAGTTGTTCAAACTTCAACTTAAATGTTGGAAGTTTGGCATCTTTTACTTTCTCATTTCCTTCATAGCTACTAATAAGTTTATCTCACATTTCTTTGGCAGTTTGAAGATGCATCACCTTTACAAACTCGGCTTCTGCAAGCCCATTCAAGATAGCATTCAT